>JAJJLU010000611.1:0-27301 GCA_023807065.1 Isotricha intestinalis | reverse complement strand
CATTATTATCCAATATTAAACCCAGAAAATTTATATTTACATGAATCAAATAAATAAAAAGAAAAGCAAAAAATAAAAAAATTATGTGAGAGAAAAAACAAAAAAATGAATGTGAAGATTTATATAATTTTAAAAAATTAAATAGAGAAAATAAAAAGCAAAATATTCGAATTTTGAAAATAGGGAAAAAAATAAATAAAGAATCTCGTTCATTAAATAAAAATAAATTTAAAAATGAAAAAAATGAAGATTTTAAAAATAAAGAAGAAAATAATAATTAATTTGAAGAAATTAAATCTTTACTTTCAAAATATATAAATAATAATGAAGGAAATAAATAAGGAAGAATAAGAAGATTGAGTAATAAAGGAAAAAAATAATTTGAAAATTTCAAAATTTAAATAATGGTATTTGGAATAATAATTTAAATAATAATATTTTTAAAAGTAAATATTCAACAAGTTAATAAGTTAAAAAATCATTGTATTCTTCCTTATAATCCTATTCCAAGTAAATGATATTTTTAATAGGAATAAAACTTTATCAACTTTTTCTAATATTAATGAAATTAATATAAATTATCTTTAGAACAAAAAATAAATATAAGATGATATAGTCTTTTGAGTAATGATACTATTGAAAATATAAAAATGGTGTTAATTTATGGATATATTGATTTATTATATATAATAAAAAATTATTGAAATTGAAATTGAAATAAATAATATAGAAGTGAAAATTCTTGATATTTTTGTTAAAGACTTCTAAAGTAAAAAAAAGATAAAAATTCCGATGATATAATTATTATTCTTCAACTCCTTTTTTCACTTATTATCATTATAATACAAATAAAAACATGATATGTATAATATAGACATAAATTATAATACTCATATAATAAACATTGATATTTTAAATCATAATATATATAATTTTATATTTTATAATAAATATTTAATAAATATTCTAATAATAAATAAATTAACTTTTTAATTTTTACTATTCTTTTATATTTAAAATCATTATATATGTTTAACTTAAATTATATACTGATAATTAAATAAGATCTAAATTTATTTTCAAATTAACTTTCTGTAATTCCAAAGCATTATATTCATAAGGTCTATTATATAAAACAGAACATCTTAAATAATTATTAGAATTAGAATCTAATGAAACAAATCTTCTATTTCTTTCAATTTTATCATTTAATAATTTTAATTTTCTTTCTTTTTCAGCTTTTTTATTTTTATATTTTTTCTTATAAACTGCTTTTTCAACAAAAGGAAAAAGATAATGAGAAACTAATTTAAGTAATTGAGCTTTTTCTTTAATTCCTTTTATTCTTTGACTGATACTTCTTAATTGAACTAATTTTTGTCCTATATTTTTTTTTTTTTCTAAATAATTATCATAAATATAATTATTTTTATTAAAAGTTTCTTTATCATTCATTGCTAAATGATTCTTTATATGATTGAAAAATTTATTTGCTTCATTTTCTTCTTTTATTTTTGCTTCTTCAATTTCTTTATTATGAAGTTTTAAATTTTTCAAAGTTAAATATTGTTTTTCATTATTTTTAGATTTATTTTCTTCATTAAAATCACTTGTTTGAAAAGTATCAATTGTATAAGTAGTTCTTAAAAAATGTTTTTTTCCATTTTTTGAAGGCTTTAATCCTTTTTTAAGAAATGAATTTTTCATTGAATTATATTTTGCAAAATTAGTTTCATTTACTACATAATTTTTAAAAGGATTTACTAGCTTGTTTCTTATTGGAGTTAATTTATGCATTTTTTTTTTGAGAAATTTATTTATAATATTAAGAAAAATAAAATAGATTATTAAAGTAAAAAATCATTTAAATTTTATTATTAAAAATTTAAATTATATTTTATTATAAAAATTTATTTGAAATAAATTCCTTATTCATATATTCATTATAATAAGGAACATTTAATTTAGGTTTTGATTTTATTCTTATTAAATTATCAAAATATTAAATTAGGAAAATTTTAATTATTTAAGAAAATTTAGCATAATCTACTACTAATAATGATTTTTTTGTGAATCTATTTCTTTTTTTTCTCTATTTTTAATAATAAAGAATAAAAGGTTATCATTAATTGAGATGATTATAAAAAAATAATAATATGAACTCAAACATGATGAAATAATTGAGAGGAGAAATGAATAGGATGATAACCAAATAGAGAGAAAAAGATTGATTAAACAAAACCTTAAGTGGAGACAGACCTTCTTTAATTATTTTTTTTTATTGAAGAGAAAGGTTGATAAGTACCAATAAATATTCTTTAATTAAATATTAAATTCAATAGGTTTGTCAATTAATCTTATTTTTTTAAAAGTACTTTCAAAAGGGATTTTATATAGGCTAACTATGTAAAATATATTTATGATAAATGATTACTTTTTTTATTTCATTTAATAAAATATTTCTACAATATTTAAATCATTGTTAAAATATACATTTATTTTTGATTTTGACATTATGCCTAATCCCTTCCTTAATAAATGTTAAAAAAAATAAGTATTTAAAAATAATAATAATTATTAACTTATTCCCTTTCTGAAAATCTTTCAAACAATAATATTAATCTTTTCTTTTTATTATTATTTAAATTTAAATATTCAAATGAAGATGAAAAATAATTTAAAAATTTAAATAAATTAAATAATTATAATATATAAAAGAAATCCTAAAATTAAAATAAATTAAAATTTAAAATAAAATGAACACAAGAACAACATATACATTCAACAGACAAAGAAATAATCAAAATGGACAATCAAATTTAAATAAAGAATCAAATTATATATCAAGAACATATGAAAATAATCAAAACGACAATGGAAGTGTTCATTCTTCATATAAATATAAAAGATCAAACAATGAAAGTGTGAATGAAGGAAATTATCAAAACAATGAAAACAATCAAAGCAATCAAAATTATAATCAAAAATATCAAAGTTATCAAAATAGAATGTATCAAAATCAAAGTAATCAAAATAATGAAAATCAAAATTTTAATCATTTTCATTCAGAAAAAGATATATCAAACGAAGATAATTTAATATGTCCTAATTGTATAAATTCCGAATTAGCAGAAATGAAAAGAAATAGAGAAAGAGAATTAAATAGAAATGATTATTACACTCCAGCATTTGAAGATAAAAACAAGAGATATAATGAAGAATATATAAATAATAGAATAGCACAAAGAGAAGCAAATCAAAGAGAAGTAGAAAATACATTAGATAAATATAGAAATAGAGATAAAGAGAGATTTATAAGAGAAAATGAAAATAGTATGAATTTCTTAAATAATCCAAATGGAAATTATTTATATGATAAATTTAAAAATAAATATGATGAAAAAGAAAGAATGATAAATGAAAATATAGATAAATTTCAAAATAGAGAAAGACCAGAAATTACATCTTATTTTAATCATTATGTAAATAACCCAAATTATAAAGATAATAATCCTTATGGTGAATATAGGAAAAAAGAAGAAGATATGAATCAATATAGACAAGATTTATTAAGGCAAATTAAATATAAGGAAAATATGAAAAAAATGGAAGAAGAAGAAGAAAATAGAGATGCTAAAAGACAATATTATAATATGCAAAAACAAATTGATGAAGAAAATAGAATGAGATTAATTAAAGAACAACAACAAAAAGATCAATTATTAAGAGATAATTTAAAATTAATTGAAGATAAAAAAAGAAGAAAAATGGAAGAAGAAGAAGAAGATAAAAAATATAAAAAACAAATGGATAATGAATTATTAAGACAAAAACAATATCAAGATAATTTATTTATGGATAAGCAAAGACAAAGAAATGAATTATTACAAGAAAATTTAAATAATATTAATTTAGAAAAAAATAGGAGATTGAAAGAAAAAGAAGAAGATGAAAAATATAAATATTATGATAATCATTTTGGAAGTGAACACGAAAAAATGGGAAGATGCTGTAAATGTCATAGAATATTTCCTAGGAGATTGCTTTCTGTTAATCAATATTTTTATAAGAATAATAGGATTTAAAGCTTTAGTTTTATTTTTTTTTTCTTTTTTTTTGATTTAAATGTTTGAATTTTTTTAAAAATGATTGGGATTAAATTTTTATTATTTTTTTAATATTTTAAATTTTTATTTATTTGTTTTTTATTGAATATTATTATTATAATTGAATTTCTTTTTTTTAACTAAGTATCATTTTATAATAATATTTTATTTATTTTCTTTTTTAAAAAGATTTTTCATTGTTGAAATGAATAATTTATCTAATTCATGAGAATCAAAAACAGTTTTATCTTTTCTAATCAAAGCTTCAAACTTAATAAAGAAATCACTAAAATATAAAGTATTAAAAATTAAAGTATCAATTTTATTACTTAAAGAAATTTCTGAAAATTTAGGAGCTAAGAAAATAGAATTAACAGTAACTTTACAATCTTCATTTTTAGAAGAAATTAAATTAGGAACTTTCATATCATCTTCAATTAAAATAAGAGTTTTAAAATAAAATATATTTTTATATTGAGTGAAATCAATATTATTAATATCATCATTTTCAGAAATAAACAATTCAATAGTTTCCAAATTTTTAGCTAAATATTCATTCTCTTTAGAATACCTAATTAAAATAGAAGGTAAAATATTAATTAATTTTTCTCTAATATTCTCAATAAAATCTTTTTCTTGTTCTTCTTTAAGAAAATCTAAGAAAACTTGTTTAATAAAGTCAATTTGATTATTATCATTAGAAACAAGTATTTTTTTATCAAAGAATTGATATTTAGGATCAATAACTTCATTCATAGAAGTAAATAAATGAGAAGTATCGAAATTATCTTCTATTTTTTTTAATTGCATTTTTAAATATTCAGTAATAATTTGATTAACAGGCATATTATGAGCTCCAGTAGGAATAATAATATCAGCATATTTTCTTGTAGGAGCAACAAACTCTTCATATCCAGGTTTAACAAATTTATGATATCTTTCTATTGAAGTTAATAAATCTCTTCCTCTTTCACTTATATCTCTATATATTATTCTTGATAAACGAATATCTGAATCTGTGTCTATGAATATTTTCAAATCCATTAAATTTCTTATTCGACTATCATAAAATCCAAATATTCCTTCTATTATTATTATGGGACAACTTTCTATTTTTGTTTTTATATTTGACTTTTTGTTTTCTTTAAAATCATATAAATTCATTTCTATTGTTTTTCCATTTCGTAAATCTTTTATATGGTTTAAAAGAAGTTCGAAATCAAATGCTTGAGGTAAGTCAAAGTTATATTCACTTATATTTGTATCTTGTGGTAAATCTTTGTAATATGAATCTAAACTTATTACACATACTTTATAATCTTTTATTTCTTGCTTTATTTCATTTAGTAATGTTCTTTTTCCACATGCTGATCCTCCTGCTATTCCTATTAATATTGGTTTTATTATTTTTGGCTCTTCTGTCATTTTTTTTTTTTTTTATGGTTTTTTTGTTTTATTTTTGGTTAAATATTATATTTTATTTTTTTTATAAATTTTTTTTTATAATTTAAATTAAATTTATCTTCACATTGATTTGTCATTAATCAAAAGAATTTCTCAATTTAATTTATTTTTCTTTGTTTTTTTGTATAAAATAAATAAAAAAAATTAAAATATAATAAAATTAAATAAGTTAATTAATATAAAAAAAAGAATGAAAAGTTAATTTCATTAAAAGAAGAATTAGAATAAGAAAATTAATTCTTTTTTTTTCCAAATTCAACTTTCTTTTACTTATTAACATTAATTTATAATTTATAAAATAAAAAAATAAAAAAATTTAAAAAATAAATATATACAATTAAATAATAAAATAACTTTTTATGGAAATAAAAGATGTAAAGAAGAATAATTATTTAAATGATCCAAATTCAAAAAATACTAAAAATATAAGAAGAAGAAGTTCAATAAAAAGGAAAAATATAGGTAAATCTATAAGAAATTTATCAAATAGTAATAGTATAAATCAAGAAGAATTTTTAACAAAACTACCAACATTACAAAAAGTTCCAATACTAAAAAGTAATATGAAGTCAGTTTATCCTTTATCAAAAAGATTTGTGATTTCAATAATCATTTTAAATTTTATTTTACCTGGAGTTGGAACAATGATTTCTTGTTTAAAAATTGAAGATATTCAACTAAAAAAAAGCTTTTATGCTTTAGGATTTTGTTCTTTAATTACTTCTCCTTTAATAATTGGATATATATTATCTTTAATATCTTCTTATTTTTTTTATAAATGTTATTTATCTAATTTATCAATTGAAAGATTTTTATATAATATAAATAAAAATGAAGGAAATTAAATATTTCTTTAAACAAATTTTAAAATAATAAAATAAAATAAAAAAAAAAAATTAAATAATCAATATAATAAAATATAATATTTTATATAAGAATAAAATAATAATAAATAAGAAAAAAAATGTTGACAAATCTTTTATCAAAAATGTGTATATGTTCAGAGCCAAAAGTAGAAAATTTAACATTAGAAATTCAATTGGTAAAAAACACTTTAATAAATGAAAAAAAATATTTAAATAATTCAGAAATAAAAACATCAAACAATAAACTAAATTTAATTCATTTAAATCAAAATAATTTATCTCAAACTACTTATTCATCAGATTTAAATAAATTAAAAAATGATAATCCAAATAAATATCCTTTTCAACAAAAATATATTAACAATTCAAATGCTCAATCTCCTCATTCTTTAAGTTATTCTTCTGTTACAAGTAAAAATGTTAATGAAATACAAATTTTAATTAAGAAACATAAACAAAAAAAAATATTTCAAAGCGAAAACGAAATTTTTAATAAATTTCAAAATAATATTGATAATATTATTAATATGACTTTGGAAAAAAAAAGTATTAGTGAAAGTGATGATAGTGAGGTGTAATTGGAGTGATTAAATTTTTTTTTTTATTTTTTATTGTGTTTTATATATACTTTAGATAATATAAAAAATAAAATATATATTTATTAGATTTATGTCCAAATGAAATCGAATAAAATATATAAATAAAAGGTGTTAAATTTGTAAATACTTAGAATTATAAAAGAAAAAAATTTGATTTAATAATTATATATGAACATTAGTTGTTTTGATTGAAACTATAAAAAATGAAAATCTTTTATTCATAATATATAAACCTTTTAAAAAATATTATATTTATAAAAAAATGAAATCTATTTCACTTTTACTAATCATTCTCTTTTTCTTAATTTTTAAAAAAAAAAAATTGAATTAAAATCAATGATTTTAATTCTTTAATGGCTTTTAATTTCAATTAATAATTTAAATTTTTTATTTTATTTTTAAATTTTTCTGCATTAATTTTATTATTATAACTTTCAATTGAATTTAGATAATCATTCTTAATTCATAATTTATAATCTAACTCTAATTAATATGTCTATTATTATTTTTTTTTTTTCTTCTTCTTATTTCCATTATTTTTTTCTCTTCTTCTTCTTCTTCATTTTCATCTTTTTTTTCTCTAATTTCTTTTTTTCCTTAAAATTATTATCTAATAAAATATAATTATCAATTTTTAAAGTTAAACATAATAATAAAAAAGTTATTGAATTTAACTTTTTATTATCAAAATAAATATTTTATTCTCTCAAAATGGAAGATAATATTAACTATGCAGAAAAAATAGAAAATTTTAAATTATTAGTAGAAAATAATAATGATGACATAGCAATAAATTATTTACAAAGAGCAAATTGGGATGAGCAAAAAGCCGCATTATTATTTAATAATGAAAACAGAACAATTCCTCAAGGAATACCAAATTATAATAACAATAATATAAATTTTATGAACAATAATAATATAGATTTATCAAAATATGAAGAATGTCCTATTGTATTTCCTTCAAAAAGTCTTTTATCAGGAATATTTAGTTTTTTTACTTATTCTTATAGTAATTTCGAATATGTTGAAGAATTTAAAAATTTAAGTGGATATACAGCAACTTATGAATCTTTTATAAATAATTTAAGAAGTAAAATTGGAATTCTTTTTATTTACAATAAAAATAATGTTAACTTAATGAAAAGTATTGTTAAAGAAATTAAAAGAGATTCTAATATTAAAAACTTATTAAGGAATAAAACTATTTTTCCTATATTTGATGAATGTGATATTGGAGTTGAAATGTTAAAATATATTGTTTTACCTAAATTACCTGTAATGTTAGTTTGTAAATTTAAAAATAACAATGCTTTTGCAATTATAGGAAAAACAAAACCAAATAACTTTAATATTTCTTCAATAAAAGAAACTTTAATTAAAGTAAATGATTTATTAAATCCTCAAAATAATAGTAATAATAAAGAATCGAATAATTATCCTGAAGATTATCACTTTAATTACATGAGTAATGGAGATGTAATTAATCAACAAAAAAGAGATTTAGAAGAATTAGAAAGAAAAGAAAGAGAAAAAAAAGAAAAAGAAAGGCAATTATTAGAAGAAAAGAAAAAAGAAGAAAAAAGACTTGAAGAAGAAAAAAAGAGAAAAGAAGAAGAGTTAAAAAAAAAAGAAGAAAAAATAAAAATTATAAAAAAAAATTTACCTCCTGAACCAGATGATTCAAATCCAGATAAATGTACAATATTATTTAGATATCCTGATGGAAATAGAAATGTAGAAAGGAAATTTTTAAAAAATGATAAAATTAGTTTATTATATGATTTTATTGAAACTTTAGGAAGAGATATTTATACTGAAAATGATAATAATAAATTTGAATTGATTCAAACATTTCCTTTTAAAAAATATGATGATTTAAATAAAACCTTAGAAGAAGAAGGTTTATTTCCTAATTCAATGTTACAAATAAAAGAAATTGATTAAAATAATTTTTTTTGAAAAAAAATAAAATATTAGAATTATGATAAATTATTAATTATTTTTATATAATAAATTATTTATTATTATTCGATTAATTCGGAAAAATAAATTGATGGTTCTTTATATTTTAAAGTTAAAAATTGATAATGTTTATTTTCTGTTTTTAAACTTCTCCACCAATAAGAAGGAATATATAAGCAATCACCTTTTGAAATTTTAATTAAAATTTTATTTGCTTTTTGAAAATTAGGAAAAGATTTTGAAGAATTAATAAAAAAATTAATAGGAGAATAATTAACAGGACCAAATTGTTCTTTATAAGGATAAACATATTTAATTTCTAAAGGTGGAATTAATATTAATTCTAAATATCCTTTTAATAAACAAATAAAATTTTCAGTTTTTTCTGAATGACCTCCTATATTTATAAATGAATTTCCTTCTGATAAAAATATTCCTTGATTTAATAAATAATTATTTAAAAGAGGGTTTTTTATTAAAGTTGAAAAAATTCTTTTAGTTAATTTTTTATATGTTAAATCTTCAATAAAAACTGAAATAATATCTAATTCATTTAATATATATATTGAATTATTATCTTTCATTTTATTATTAATAAAATCAGTGTAATTTGTTCTAATATTTTTAAATCCTTTATGAAAAAATTCTGTATAAGGATCTAATCTTTTTTCTATTTTTAATGTACTTTCATTTATTTTATTCAATTTATCAATTAAATATTTTGATGTATTAAATATATTAAAACCTAATGAACCATTTTTAATTATACAAGGATAAGAATCTATAACATAATTTTTAATAAAAAATTCTGATATTCCATCTGAATAATTTAAATGAAGTTTATTTGAATCTAAATAATATTTTTTAGGTTCTATGTTTGCTAATCTATTTATTAATGTATCAAAATTATCATCTTTATATTGAATAAAGTCTCCAGTTATTAATTCTGAAAAATCACGTTCTAAATAAAATGAAAATAATAATATAAAACCAAAAGTCCAAAGCGCTATATAAAATATTGATTTAAAAATAAATTTATATGTGAATTTTTTAGGAAAAATATCGAAATTTTCAAATTCTTCTGCTGTGAACATTTTATTTTAAACATTTAAAATTATTTATATAATCATATAAATAAATGAAATATTAATCAATTAAAAAAAAAGATCATTTATTAAAGAAATATTAATTGATTTATTATGTTTTTCAATTTAAAACATTTATTTAATTTTTATCTTTTTCATTTATGAAAAAAATTAAAATAATAAATTTTTCATAAATAAAAACTAAAAATTATAAAAAAAAAAATAATCAAAAAAAAAAAACAAAGATACCAAAAAAAGATATAATAATAATTAAATTAATTAAACTATAATAAATGACAACTGATACATTAATAATATCTGAAATGAAAAATATAAAAAAGGAAAATTTCTTAGAAATAAAAAGTAAAGACAATAAAAAAACAAAAAATAACAATCACAGTGATGGTCGTTGGAATTTAGAAGAACACATAAGATTTATTAAAGGATGTTTATTATACGGAAATAATTGGAAAAAAATTGAAGGATATGTTGAAACAAGAACAAGTACTCAAATTAGATCCCATGCTCAAAAATTTTTAATTAAATTAAAAAAGAAATATGATAGTTATGATGATAATAAAGATTACAATAATATTAATATTAAAAACGATGATTATTATATTAAAGATGATATTTTTTCTATTCTTAATTATTTAAATTCTAATAGTGAAATAGAAAGTCAAATGGAAAAAATAGAAAAAATACTTTTGAAAATATTTAAAATAAATAGAAAAAATGGAGATATTTATTTTAATAAAAAAATTAATCATTCTAATTTAATTAATAAGAAAATATTCAAATGTGAAAAAGAAATAAAAAAAAATCAATTGAAAAATAAAATATGGTCTTGGTTAAATTCAAATGAAAAAGAAGATTTAGACAATTTAATAAAATTAATAAATATAAATGATGAAAAAATTAATTTTTTATTTCAAAATATTTTTCAATCAGATGAAATATACCGTCAAATAAATAATAATTAAAAATTCAATTTATTATCTTAATTTATATTATATATATTATAATATATTATTTAAACAAATTTTTTTCTTTTAAATCTTTAAAATATTTCATTTTTATACCATATAATAATAAAAAATTCTAATTTCAAAAACAAAATACATTTAAATTTTTAATCATTTTTATTTAATTTGAAAAAAATATTAAACAGAATATATTAAAATATTTTTTTTTATTTACACATTAAATATTTATTCTTTATTTATGTGTAATTAAAAATTCATAATCTTGAAAACTTTTTATGCAATCTTTATATATATTTTAATATTGAGCTTAAAATCAATTATTATTCAAAGTATTTTTATCCTTCCCAAATAATAAATAATAACAATATAATCCATTTTTCATTTTTCCTATATTAATACCAATATATTTAGAATATTTATTTAATATATTATTTCTTCTTTGAAAACAAGAATTAGTATCATCAACAATTTGAAGTATAACAGATAATTCAATATTAGAATTCATAATATCATAATGAAAATTTACTAATTCAATATTTTGATACATTAATTGATTTTGAATTTTTTGCAAAGTTAAAGAAATATAATTTTTATTAATAAAATCATGATTTTCAATATCAATATATTCAAAATCATGAGATGGAAAAGGAAAAGTTAATTCATTTTTTAAAATAAATTCTGGGAGAGGCTTTTTATTTAATATAAAAGATTTACAAGAATCAAAAATACTTTTTCCTTTATTCAACTTAATTTTATTATGATTATCAACTTGAATAAAACAATTTTTTTTTGAAGTTGAAATAAAAGGAGAATATTTATTAATCTTTTCTATAATAATTCGAGGGTTTTTTCTCATTAAATTTATTTCATTAAACATTGATTCTCTCATTGTTTCTAAATAAGAAGATTCTTCTAAATTATTTTCTAAGTGATTTGTGTTTCCTTGATTTGAAGAACTTTTTGAATCAAATAATATTATTTTATTGCCTAATTTTGATTCGTTGTTTAATAAATAATTTAAATTTCTTTGAATTGTTGTTTTATCTAATTTTTCAAAAGAGTTATCTAATTTTATTTCAGATTTATTGGAACATATTTTACAACCCATTTTTTTTATATTTTTTTTTTTATTAAAGTTACTATTGAAAAAAACTCAAAATTAATACAAAATGAAAAAAAAAAAATTCGTTGAATTCTTATTTAAATAATCAAAAATCTTTCATTGAATAAAATAAAATTTTTAATTATTTATTGATAAAATAACTTATAAATTTATAATGTTTTTTTTAAATTTAATTGTCTCTGTATGAAATATAGAATTTTAAAAGGATTTCAATAAATTATTTATTTTGAATAAATAATAATTTCTTTTAAATATAATTGTAAAACTAATTTTTTCTTTAAATAGATTATCGAATTTTAAAGATTTTAAAATATAAAAACAGTACATAAAAGTTACAAAGATTATTAAAATATTTATTAATTATTCATTTATTCAAAATAACAAATATTTTCAATTAATTTATTTTTGAAAGAAATTTATACTTTGAAAAATAATTCTTTTGATGATAATAATAGTAATGTTGAACATATGGAAAGTTAAATTAAAGGTAAACACTTCAAAGAACAAAATATTATTTCCTAAATAAATTGAAAAAATAATTTATTTTTGTTATATGACTTTTTTAGTACATTAAATTACTATTTATAAATATATATATTTCAAATTATATAAAAAAATTTTTTTGAGAAAAATTCAATATTATATTCATCAATAATTATTAAATATATAAATCACATCTATATGTATTTTTTTTGATTAAGAAATATATGTAATGAAAGAAGAATATGAAAAATAATTTGTTTATATATTTGCCTTTATACATTCAACTATTAGATTACTAATTCTATAATTTTAATCCTATTTTCATTATTAATTTTAATCTATTTTCAAAAATTAGCAAAAAATAATATCTAATACTATTCAAAGTATATTATAAATTTAAAATGATTTATTAAAAAATAATAAAAGAATTTAATTATATAATTTTTATATTTAAAAATTTTTATATGATTTTAACTTATACAAAAATAATTGATTATTAATTTTCATTTATATATTAATATAATAAACAATAAAATGGATCCATACGAAGATTATCTAAATAAAAGTGATAAATCAAAAAATGACTCAGATGAAGAAGAAGATCTCCAAAAATTAGAAGTAGTAAAGGAATTTACTTTAGATTTTGAGAAAAAATTAGCAAAATACATTCCTCCTAAAATTAAATTTGGAACAGATTTATCAAATTTATCAATCATAACAACTGTATATTTAAAAGAAGAAGAATTTATTTCCAATTTAAAATTATTCATGGGTTATTTTATATTAAGTACAGTTAAAGCAATTCAATTTTATGATAAAACATATGAATTAATTTTTAAAAAAAATTTAGTAGAAAATGAAGAAGAAATATTAATTTTTGAAATTCTCGATGAAGAAACTTTAATAGTATCAGCATCAGATAAAGTAAGAATAATAAGATTTTACGAAGAAAAACCTAAAGAAATAAAAATGGATATTATACAAGAAATATCAGATACAAAATATTACATTCAGAATAAAATATTATCAAATAATTTATTACTTTTAGTAGGATTAAATAAAAAATATGTTTTTTACCAATTAGAATATTACTCAACTGATCAAAAATTTAGTGCAAATAATAAATTTAAAATATATAACGAAATAGAAAAAGTTCATAATATTTATGATGATGATACTCCAGGAGTAATAGACTTAAATAATGGAAGATTATTTTCTTGGATGAATGATGATTGTAATATTAAAATAATAGAATATTATCCAGAAGTAAAAATAATAAAAAGTAAAAATGGTTATCAATTACATAATGCAGGATTAATTAATGATAAATATATTTGTTTAATGGGATTAAAATATCCTGAATATTTTACTTGGTTAATGGATACTGAAACTTTAGAAATTGTTAAAACTTGGAAAACTCCTGAAAATGATTCTTTTGTTAAATCTATTTCTGAAAATATTTTCATTTATTCTTCGGAAAGTTCTATTAAAGTTGATTCTTTTGAGGTTGAAAATGGAAATTTTGTTAGAAAAAATATTTCTAAGAGAAATTATCTTCAAGATGGAAATGAAGATTGGGAAGAGTCTTTTAGAGGCTTTTTAGTACTTGATGAAAAAACTTTTATTACTTGTAATTATAAAGGAAAAATAATGGTTTATCAAATAAAATAAATTAGGAGTGAGTTTAATATTTTTATTTATTTTAAGTTTAAAAACAATTTTATTTAAATTATATTTTTAATATAAATAAATTATTATTTTCTTTGAAAATTTAAAACAAACATTAAATAATAATAATGGGAGGTTCACAATGTTATTCAATAGAAACAATTAAAACTTCATTGAATGATATTTATCAATTGTTAAATAATCCAAATTCTCCTTTTGAAAAAGAGTTTTTATTAGATTGTCAAAATATGAAAAATAATTTATTAAATTCTAACAAAGAAGATTGTATTGTATCAAAATTATATAAAAATATAAGTAATTTTCAAAATAAAGAAACAAAAAGAGAAATTTATTCAAAATGGTTTTCAATAATAAATTCAGCTTTAAATAAAAAAACATTTTCAATTCCAATTAAAACAATAATTGAAAAAAAATTAAGAGATTTATATAAAACAAAAAGAAAAAAATTTTTACATTTATCCATAAATAATATTCCTAAAAGTTTAAGAAGTTTAATATGGATAATATTAAGTGATACAATTCCATTAGAAAGAAATGATAAAGAATATAATGATTTAATTAATTTAAAAATAGATTCAACAGCTAAAGAACAAATAGAAAAAGATATAAATAGAACATTTAAAGAAACAAAAGCAGAAAATGAAATAAATAAATTAAATAATATTTTATACGCTTTCACTGCTTCATCAAATAATTTAGGTTATTGTCAAGGAATGAATTTTATTGCAGGTTTATTATTAAAAATTACTAATTTTGATATAATCGATACTTATTATTTATTTTGTTTTGTTTTAAATAAAATTAAAGGTTATTTTATGGAAGGATTTCCTCTTTTTAATTATCACTTATATATGTTTAATCATTATTTCAAAAAATTATTTCCTAATTTAGAACAACATTTTAAAGATTTAGATATTCCTTTAGAATTATGGGTTGGAAAATGGATTCAAACATTATTTATTGTTAATTTACCTTTTGATGAAACTTGCAGAATTTGGGATTGTTTATTTATTTATGGTTTTGATTTTATTATTCCTATTTCTTTAAGTATTGTTCATTATATGGAAAATTATTTATTAAAATTAAAAGATTCTTCTGATGTTATGAATTTTTTTAAAGAATCTTTTTCTCCAAAAGATACAAAAGTTATTAATGATAATTATAATAAATCTATTATTTCCATGGATAAAATTATTAAGAAAGCAAAATATTATATGAATAATATGGAAAATAAAGAAATAAAAAAATTAAAGAAAAAATATGAAAGTAAATATAATATAAATATAGATTATATATCATTAGAATATAAATTGAAAAATAATATTAATAATAAAAGAAAATCATTTTTATCATTATCTACTTTTTCAACAAATAATCCAATAATACAAAATAAACTTTGTTGCTCTGAAAATTTAAAAACCGAAAGTTCAAGTAGATTCGGAGAAGAAATTGATGAATTAACTGAAAGCGGAGAAGAATTTGATAATAATGAAGATAATAATCGCGAAGATTTATCACATAGAATATTGAATATTAAGTTTCATACTGAAATTTAATTTATATTCAATTTGATTTAATATTGATTTATAAATAATATTAACATAATTTGCATTAAATGTAATGCCTATATATTAATTTATACAAATGATTTAAAATTTTTAATGTTTGAAATTTTAAATAATTTTTTCGATTTATTTATTATAATTTTGTATATATTTAAATATACATTAATTAATTTTGTTTTAGTTTGATTAAATATAAATAAAATCTTATATGATTAAATTTAAATGAACAATTAAAATAGAAATAGTTAAATAAAAAAATAGTAATTATTATTATAAACCATTTAAACTATATAACTTAATTTTTTTATAATTTTTCAATTACTTTATTCAAAATAAGTTTTATTGATTAAAATATTTATTATAATAATTTATATAGAAATTAAGGTCATTTGGATGATGATGATATGATCTTGTAATTCTTGAAAATAATATTATTTTAAATAAACTTTTAATTTTTTCTTCAGATTCTTCAAGAATATTATAAATATCATTTAAAGTATAATTTTTTAAAATAATTGGATTTGAACATATTGCAAATAATATATCATAATTACTATCTCCAATTATTGTTTCTGGATCAATAATTCCTGTTAATTTATTATTTTTAAATAAAAAATTATGTGTTCCAAAATCACCATGAATAACTTTTTTATCAAAAGAATATTTAGATAAAATATTACATTCATTTTCAATATTAAAATTTTTAATATATTCATATGAAGGTTGACAATCTAATATTTCTTTTTTTAAAAAGTCAATCCATGTTTTATTAGGATCATAAACATAACCATAATATTCTATGTTAGTTTTTTTATAAGAATTAACTACTTTAATTAAAGTATTAATTAAATGAGTAATATTAATATTTGATAATTCTGATAAAGTTTCTCCTTCTATATATTCATATACTATATATTTATAATTTTTATCATCATAATATAATAACTTTTGAAAAAGTGGGTCATTATTATTTTGATAAAATATTAATTCTGCTTTAATTATTTCTTCAGAATTTTGCTTAATTATATATTTATTATTTAACAATATTACTTTACTACTTGTTCCTTCAGAAAATAATTTAACTTCATAATCTTCTATATTCCTTTCATTAAATTTACATAATAAAAATTTAATAATATTAAAATCTTCTTCATTTAATTTTTGCATATAAAAAACATTGCATAATAAATTTTCATAATTAAAATTAATATTTTTAATTAATTAAATAAATTATTAAAGATATTGTTCCAAGTTTATCATATATTGATTACTCAATTTGGATTTTATATATTATTATTTGACTGTAAATATATATGAACAATATATTTATTTCTCTAATTTTAATTGAATGAAAAATGATTACTTTAAATAAAAAATATTTAAGAAGAATATACATATATAATAAATGATATTTTTATTTTCAAAAGTAATATTTCTTCAAATATATTTTCTCATTTAGAAAATATCGATTTTATCTTCAATTTATAATCTTATTGTTTTATTGTTTCTATAAAAATCTGCTTTTTTTCTTTAGGAGGAGTATTTATGATATTCATTTTTTATTATATATTTTTTACAATTATATTTGAAAATTGTTATAAAAATCTTGTGTCAGAAATTTTAGAAATGTTCAATTATTATAATCTTTCATTGTTCTTCTATTATCCATTAAAAGAATTATATGGAAGAAAATAAAGGATAAATTGATTTCTTCTTTAAATACTTTTTTTATTTTGAATAAGAAAAAGACTGTGAATCTTTTATTGAGTCATATTTATTTAAGATTATCAAATAAAAAATCATTCTTCTTAAATTAAAAAACCAAAAAAAAAAAAATAAAACAAAATAATATTTAATATAATTAATAATTTAACAAAATCAAAAATTTAAAACAATAATAATAAAAAACGACAAAAAACAAAACAAATACATAATAATAATTAAGGAGGTAAAACATTATTATCAAAATCTCCTATTAAATTTCCAGCAGGAAAATAATTAGCAACACCATAAAATCCTCCATCACTACTTTGCGAAAATCCAAATCCCACAATTTTCGAATTAGCCCAAATAACTTGAGTAAAATGTCCAGTATTATAATTAAACCCAGGATTATTAAAATTATAATATTTAATTTCATTATACCAATCATCAGTCATTTCATTTCCATTAATAGGAGTTCCATAACAATAAAAAATATTTTCTCCTAAAATTTCTCCTCGGTATTCATTATTCGAATGAGAAAAATCACCTGATTTTGACATTAAATCTGCATATTCTTGTGCAATTTTACATAAATCTTCATTTAATATTAAATTTGGAGAATGATGTTTTTCACGATATTTGTTATGTTTGTTTAATGCATCTTCTTGAAATGTTAATAATGAATTTAATTTATTTTTTGAATTTTCTTTTGGGTCTTGAGTATTTTTTATTTTAGTATTTTGAGAATATATATTATTTTCTGTTTCTAAGGGAGATATTATTTCCTTTTCAGGGTTTTTTCTTATTGAATTTTTTATATATTCATTGTTTGAATTGTTAAAATTTGGGTTTATGTTATTTAAATTATTGAAAAAGGAATTTTGGAAATTTGGATTTATTTGATTTTGAAAATTTGGATTTATTTGATTTTGAAAATTTGGATTCATTTGATTTTGAAAATTTCTTTCTTTTGTTTTGTTTGAAGATTGAGGATTTATAAAATATTTATTTAAATTTGAATTATCTGATTCTTCTTCTTCTTCATCATCAGAATATGTTATTCTTTGATTAGGATTATAATTTCCTTGTTGATAATAATATTTATTATTATTGTCTTCTGAATAATCATTATTATCAAAATATGAATTTGTACTATTTTGACTATAATTACTTTGATTAATAGTATTTATATTATAATTATTATTATTATTATTTGTTTGATTTTTATTAAAATTTAATTCTTTTTTTTTAATATTATTATTATAATTTTCATTATTTGAAAATCCATTAATGTTAAAAAAATTATTATTAATATCATTATTACTATTATTATTATTAAAATTATTTAAACAATTATTTGCTTCTTCATCATTAATAAATTCAACATTTGTATTTGTTGATGTAAAATTTCCTTTTGTTATTATTGTTGTAGTTTTTTTTTGATTTCCATTTATTTCTATAATTGTTTTTACAATTGAACCATCTTTTCTTCTTTCTGTTTTTTCTGTTGTAATTGTATTTCCCTCTTTATTTACCATTTCTACTGGTTTTCTATTTATTTTACTTAAATATGGTATTTTATTTAATATTTTCCTTTTTCCTGATTTAAGTAAAGTTTTCTTTGGTTGATTCGGCATTATAGGTTCATTAGGTACACTTTTTTTAATAATTAATCCTTGAGAATCCATATTTATATTTTTTTAAATAATCGTATTTTTTAAAATTTAAATAAATTTATTGAAAAAAATTAAAGAAAAAATGCTAAAAAAATTCTATATAAACATTGAATTAAATTAAAATTAATCATAAAACAATTAAATAAATAATTATTCATACAATTATTGCTTTATTAAAAAAGAATTTTTGTATTTTTACCTTAATATATAATATTTCATTATATATTAATGATTTTATTTCTGAGTTTCTTTTATAAATTTAATAAAGAATTAATTTGAATTATCTTTTTTTTTATTCTTTATATTTATTCTTTTATTTATTTTTTATATAATTTTTTGAAATGATGAAAACAGAAAATCGTATATAATATTTAAATTTGATCTAATATTTAAATCTTATATTCTTTGGGCAATTCTTATTTATAATTTTTAAGATTAAAAAAAGAAATATAAAGAGCAACTACTATTATTATGAAAGGAAAAGTATTATAAAGAAAAAATAATAAATATATTAAAAAAAACGTAATATATTGTAAATTATAAATGATGGAATAATAGTTTCTTAACTAAAAACGGTATTTGAAATTAAATAATGATTTATTTTTTAATTTTTAAATTAAATTCATATTTTATATTTTAATCATATAATTTTATGAGTGATAAATTAAAAAATGACTATGATAATTTATTAAAAAGTATTGAATTATTACAAATAAATTATAAAAAAAGAGAAGACGGAATTATATCTTTAAAAGAGGAATATATAAATAAAAAAAATCAATTAGAATCAAAATTTCAAAAAATAGAAAATTTATTATTAGAACTTCAAAAAGAAGTATATGAAGTAGAAAACATAAAGAAAGAAATTATTGATGATATTTTAATTCAAAAAGAATCAATAAATGAAAAAGAAGAAAAAAAATTACCGTATAAAAAATTTTATATTAGAAAAAGTCTTTTAACTGAATTACTTGAAAAATCAACTTATCAAGCAATTTATAATATAATATTTTCTTATTTTATTATGAATGTTGTTTTATATATTCTTAATTTATATATTGAAGGAAAAAAAGTTCCTATTAACTTTTATATTGGAGAATATATTAATGATTATATACATTTTATTTATTATTATGTCATTAAAAAATTATTTATTTTAATTTTTGTTATATTGATAAATTTTACTCCAAATTCAAATAAAACAATTAATTTTCTTATTATTAATTTTATTATTGTTTTAAATTTATTTGTTTTTTATAATCAAAAATTACTTGTTACTATTAATTTTTCTTTATTGTTAAAAATCATATTTTATTTTGATAATGCAAGTTCAATGTTAAAAATGTTTGGTTATTTTTTTGAAAAAAAATTATTTCTAACTTATAAAATATATTGTGAATATAATAAAATCGAAGAAAATATTCCAAGACATAATATAATAATAATAAAAGATATAGGTAATCAAGATAATAAAATAGAATTTGAATTTAAAAAACCTAATATATTAAATGAAATAAAGTCCTTTCAAAAGTATTGTATAATTTCAACATTTATTTATAGAGATGAATACCCTAAAATAAAAGGAAATAAAAAAACACTAAATCACTTTTTTAATTTTATATTTTGTTTAATATTCATATATTTACTTTTAGAAATATGTATAACACCATTATTAAATGATCTAAGTAATAATTCAAATTTAGATATTTCAACTTTTGCTTATATTTATGTTAGTTTTATTTTAGTTTCAATTTTAGGTTTTTTTGTTTTATTTTTTGGAATTCAACATTCAAGTGGAAACTTTACTGCGGATTTATGTAATTTTGGTGATAGATATTTTTATAGTAATTTTTATGTAGCTTCTACTCCTATTGAATTAACTGAAAAATATTGTTATATATATATTGATTTTTTCCATTTTTATTTATTTCAATTATTTAAAAGATTTTTACCTAAGAATACTATTGATAATAATTACCTTTTATTATATAATATTATTCAATTTTTATTCATTGCTCTTTTTGTTGATTCTATTTTTTATTTTAGTTTCGGGTTTAAATTTCCTTATTTATTAATATTTATTGAAGCTGCTTTAATTATATCAATTCCAATAAACAACATAAAAGGAGATACTAAGTTTTTAATTGCTTGGAATTTTATTATTTCTGGAATTGGAGCTTTTACAATGGTAATAATAAGTGAAATTTATTTTAGTGAAAAAAAAATAGATTTTGAATTAGGCAATTTAAACAAATATAAAAATTATTTTCCAAAAATATTCTTATTATTAATTAAAAACATCCAAAAGCAAATGAAACAATAATAAAAAAATCAAATGAAATTATTAATAAAAAAATATATAAATGATTTAAAAACTAAAAAAGTAAAAATGAAATAATTTAATTAAAAGAATTACTTATTTATATTTTCCAAAATAGTTAACTTAGCTTTAATAGCATCAATAAGTAAATTAGAAACATTTTCTTGCATTTCAACATTAACTTCTCCTTTAGCCTGTAATAATTTTTCATTCATTTTAGCTTTATTTTCTAATTGTTCAGCTTTAATTTTAATATTTTCAACATTTTCAATAAGAGTATTTTTATTATTATTAATCATTTTATCCCATTGTTTTCCTCGATAATGACTTTGAGAACTATTAGAATTTCTATCATCAATCAAATTATTTTTTTGTAATCTCATTTGAGTTAAATAATCAGGAGGCTTTTCCATAGGTTTATGTTTATTTGCACTTTTACTTCTTGATTTATATCTATTTTGATTATTTGTTTCATTTAAATTATTTTTTTCTTCTACCGTCAATTTTAAATCCCATTTATATTTTTTTGGCTTATTTGGATCTGGCTTTACTAATAATATTCTTTGATTTTTTTTAGTATGATGCTTTTGAATATTATTCTTTACTGATAAGTTCTTTATTCTATCTTCTCTTTCTTTTTTTACATTCTCATCTATTTTTGGTAAAAATAATTTTGTAACTGCATCTGAATAATTCTTAACTTCTTTTAATTTTATTTTTTTCTTAAATTCTTCCATTTCTTTCTGTTCTTTTAATTGAGCTTCTTCCATTTTTACTTTCTGCATTATTGATGATTCAAATTTAGGTAAATTTTCTTTTGTTTTTTTCCATTGTTCATGTAATTTTTTCCTTTCTTCTTCTACTTCTGCTAATCTTTTTAATTCTTTTTCTTTTTGTTTTTTTTGAAATTGAGTTATTTCATCTTTAGTTATAAAATTTTCTTTCATTCTTTCTTTGTGTTTCATTATTTCTTTTTTTATTTCATTTTCTTCTCTTTCTTTATATTGATTTTCTAACACTTTAAATAAATATTCATTTTCATTAGCTGGCTTATCATTAACATGTTCTCTTATAAATTGTATTTTTTCTAAATTTTCTTTTGATCTTTTTTGTATTATTTCTAATTCTTTTAATCTTATTTGTTCTAAAGATTTCTTTTTTTTTTCTTCTTCTTCTTTTTTCTGAATATCTATTTCTTTTTCTTTTTTTTCATTAGCTTTTAATAATGAAGATATTATTTTTTGATCACGTAATTTTTTTTCTTCTTCATATTTTTTAGCTCTTTGTTCTATTATTTCTTTATCTTTTTCAAAATTATCTAAAAATTGTTTTATATTTACTTTCTTCATTTGAGAAATTTGTTCTTCATCAATCATTAATTTTTGAACTTGTTCATTAATACCGTTTAATTTTTGTAATAATATTTCTTTAGTTTCTTTAATTTCTTTCATTTGTGCTTTTTTTATATTTTCATCAACTTGATTTTGTGGATTTGTAAGAATAGTATTTTCTTTATTATTAAATTCAATAGATTTAAAATCTTCATTTAATTTATCGATTTTCTTTTGTAAATCTTGTTTTCTTCCCGTTAAATCTTTTATTTTTTGTAATTTTATTGTTCCTTCAATATCACTTGATAATATTTTAGAAACTTTTTCTAATTGAATTTCATTTATTTGTTTCTTTTCTGGATTAATTTCTAATTCATCATTTTCTAAGCATAATTTTATTTCTTGTAATATACTTTCTATTCCTTCATTTATTCCATTTATTATTTCTGGTTGAATATCATCTTTTAATAAATTATATTTAATTTCTAAATAATTATTTCCAAATGTTTTATTTGGATTTTTTGGTTTTAATGGAATATCATTTTTTAATATTTCATCATCGGTTATTATATTTTTTTCTTTTTCTACATTTTTATTTTGTGATGTATTATTATTTGATTCATTTTGACTTTTTTTCGAATTCCTTGATTGAGAACTTTGAGGCTTTTTATCCAATTTTGTTGGAAGTAAATTTGGACTTTTAAAATTCTTTTCTTTTGATTCTACTTCTATTATCTTTTTACCTGATTGATTTTTTGATAATGATAAAGGAGATTTACTCATTTTCTCCTTTTTAGTTTTTAAATCTGGACGATTTTTATTTATTTCACAATCTTTGTTTGATTTCATTTTTAAGGTTGTTTTTTTTAAAAATTAAAAAAAATATTTTTTAATTTATATAATTTAAATTCCCTTAAATTTACTATTTAAATTATTTTTTTTTTAAAATTTATATTAATCCTTAATTTATATTTTAATATATTAACTTTTAATATTATTATTTTATAATAAAAAAATTGAGCTATATCTTTTTTTAAAATAGAAATAAGACTATTTAATTCATATAATTATTATTTAAATTTATAATTAAAAATATGAACATTTAAATAAAAAAATGGGATGCTTTTGTTGTTGTTGTTGTTGTTGTCGGAAAAAAATACAAAACAAAGATATATCATTATCTTTTTCAATTGAATCATTAGGAAATTTCAAACAAATAAAAGTATTAGGGCAAGGTAAATTCGGTAAAGTATATTTAGTAGAAAATCAAGATACAAAACAATTTTATGCAATGAAAAGAATAAAAAAATCAGATTTAATTACTGAAAAGCTTCGTAAAAGTGTTAAAACAGAAAAACAAATTTTAGAAACTGTATCTCATCCATTTATAGTTAAATTATATCATTGTTTTCAAGATAATAGCAATATATATTTCATAACAGATTTTATTCAAGGAGGTCAATTATTTTTATTTTTAAAGAAAAATCCTCAATTAAAAGAAAACCAAGCAAAATTTTATTTAAGTGAAATATTATTAGGTTTAGAATATCTACATGATAAAAATTACATATATAGAGATTTAAAACCAGAAAATATATTAATTGACAAAGATGGTCATATTAAATTAACAGATTTTGGTTTAAGTAAAACATTAGAAGAAAATGATTTGACTTATACAATATGTGGAACTTTATCATATGAAGCTCCTGAAATAAGATTAAAAAAAGGTTATAATAAAATGTGTGATTGGTGGTCTTTTGGAATTATTATGTTTGAAATGCTTGCTGGATATAAACCTTTTAATATTCAAAATAATAGTGATATTAATGTTTATAAAGAAATTAAATGGTGTGATGATATTAAAAAAGATGCTAAAGATTTAATCAGTAAATTACTTGTTGTTGAACCTGAAAAAAGAATAGGATGTAATAATATTAATGAAATTAAAAATCATAGTTTTTTTAAGAGTGTTAATTTTGAAAAAATTTATAATAAAAAAGAAATTCCACCGTTTATTCCTAATATTGAAGGAGAGTTAGATTTAAAATATTTTAATAGTCAATATACAGAAATGGAATTACAAACTTTTCCTGCTCAGAAAATAATGGATACTAATTTTAATTTTGATAAGGAATTTGAAGGCTTTGATTTTCCTGGAAATGATTTTTAAAATTTTTGAATTTTATTATCAGTAATTATTAGAGTATATTTATTTTATTTATAATTTAAAAGACATATATATATTTAAAATTATTTTCAAGTTAAAATAAAAACAATTTATTATTATATTAAAAATAATATTGATTACTTTTATGAGTGAATTTATATCAAACATGTCAATATCAACTAATAAGTTAATCTTTTCCATATTTGTTTAATAAATTCTTATTTATATAATGATTAAGATGTTTTTTTACCATTAATTATTATAAATGTTTTTTCAAATTTGAATTTAAAAAACATTCAAAGAATGTTTAAGAATAATAATAATAACAACTAAATAAAAAATGAATAAAAAATAAAATTAGTGATTATAACTATAAATCTTAAAATTATTTCCTCTAAACCCTTATTATTTAGTTTTATTATATTGATAAATTTTATAAATATATAATTAATAAGCATGTAACATGTGTATTAAATAAATAATTAAAATACATTTCATATAAATTCTATTAAATTCATTTCATTAAGATTAAAAACACAAAATTTAATTATTTAATAATTAAATTCAAATTTCTTATTTGACATGAACAAATTAATTTAAATACATTTATAATATATAAATGAGAATAATAAATTTAAAATATCATATCCATCAAATTAATCTGAGCAAACCAAAAAAAATACATTTTAATTTTGAAATAAAAAAAGATTAAAAATCTTAAAGAAAAAAAAAATAAATTTTTCAAAAAAAAAAAACAAAAACATTTAAAAAAAAAATGTCATTAATCCGAAACCTTCTCCTATTATACCAAATAATAAAAATATCATCAGACTGTGCATTCCAAGAAGATTGTGGTTTAGATGAGAAATGTTATCCAGACAAACCTGATGAATATCACAAAAAGCCACATTTAATAAATTCTTCATATTCATATTTATGTCCAGACTACAAAAATAAAATAGGATGTTGTTCTCATCGTCAATTATATAAATTAACAAATAATTTTGAAACAATAGAACAAGTCTTTGGTAAAATAGGACAAGGATGTGATATATGTGCTACAAATTTAAAAAGATTTTGGTGTCATTTTACTTGTTCCCCGAATCAAACTGAGTTTTTAAAAATAGGAAATAGAACAAATCATACTATTGATGGTAAAATTAGATTATTATTAGATATTAATTTTACCATTGATGAAGATACGAATTGTGAAATATTTAAAAGTTGTAAAAAAGCTAAATTTGTTTCTCAAGTTCCTTCAATGGGAAATTCAATTGGATTTGCTAATTTTCAAGGAATAAATGCTTATACTAAAAGTGACGTATATATTTTAATGAATCAAGTTAAAAATAAAGGATTAAGTTTTAATATTGATCAATGTAATAGTACTATTATTAATGGAAGTATTAGTGGATTTAATGTTAGTGCTTGTTCTTGTAATACTTGTGATTATTTATGTGATTATAATTTAGTTTTTACTACTAAAATTTTAAATGGATTAAATTGGGTTACTGTCTTTGTTTCTTATTTTCTGGTTTTTGTTTTTACTATTGCCATTTTTTTCTGGAAAA
Source organism: Isotricha intestinalis (assembly GCA_023807065.1). Lineage (NCBI taxonomy): Eukaryota > Ciliophora > Litostomatea > Vestibuliferida > Isotrichidae > Isotricha > Isotricha intestinalis. The sequence continues at coordinate 601 of JAJJLU010000611.1, read as the reverse complement.
AATCAAGAAGTTCTATTGTTGAAGATGATGAGTTTTTAAGCTTTCAAAGAAGTTCTAATGTTTATTGAAAAATGAATTTTTATTATTAAATTATTTTTTATTATCTTTAGGAGTTTTTTATATTATGATTAGTTTTTCACAATTTATAAATTTACTAAATTATATATTTTTTTTATTTATTTTTTTTAAATGATTGTTTTGTTCGTTGTTAATTATAATAAAAAAAATATTATAAGGTAATATATATAAAATAACTCCAATTGCCCATATATCAATTGGTTTATCTCTTAAATCTAAAGTTTCATCATTTTCATCTAATATTCATGTTTCTGGGGTTCTAAAATAAAGTGATCCTTCTATTTTTTTCCCTATATTATCATTTTTTTTTCCTTTGATAATGATTAAAATCTGTTATTTTTATTGAATTGGAATTTGATATTAATATTTATCATTTATTTTAGTTATTTGTTGTTTTTTTTTAATCTATAAATTATAAATTAATAAATATTTTAATTATCATTATATATAATTTTTTCTTTTTTTCCCAAGAAGATGAATAAATTTTACACATTTTTGGGGATTGGGGATTGGGGATTGGGGA
>JAJJLU010000610.1:0-27392 GCA_023807065.1 Isotricha intestinalis | reverse complement strand
TATATGAATTATAATAATAATAGTAAGAATTGTTATTATAGTCCTGATAATTATAATTAGATCATTATTTGTTTTAGTTTTTAATTTTAATTTTTTTTTAAATAAGTTATATATATTTTACATTTTATTGAATTAATATTATTACATTATTACTATCAGTGGGATCACCATAATTTTCACTTTGAGAAACTAATTTTTCTCATTTTTTCATTCTATTGTTAATGTTCTATAATTTTATTCAAAATATTATTGTATTCAATTAGTATTAATTTTGTTTTCATCATTGCTTTATATTCAATTAAACAATAATTATAAATTTATATTTTTTTGAATATATATTTTAAAGTAAAATGTTTAAATTTCAAATAAAAAAAAAAATATTATCTTAAATTATTCTAATAAAATAAAATTACTTTTTAACATTTATCCAATTTTCTTTAGAAATAATAAACAATTGTATAAGAGGAATATTAGTGCTTGTTAAAATCTCAACATTACAAATGCCTAATAAGAAATCATCATCAATAATAACTTCATCATTAGAATTATTAGCTTTTATTTTAAAATTATTTTCCATATTATTATCAATATCCATTTTAACATTAAATAACTGATCGACAGTATTAAAATATAATTCAGAATTATTTTCATCAAAAATTTTCACCTTTTTACCAATAGAATTTAAACCAGTTGAAGAGAATTGTCCTTCATATTGAAAACAAGGAATTTGAATCACTTTAATATTTTCAGAATCTTGTATTAAATTACTATAAAAAGAATAAAAAGTTTCATAAATATTGTTATTGTTATTAAATAGTTCTTTTAATTCAGAAGTTAATTGACAAATCATAATTGAAGTAGTTAAACTTTTTGTAGGAATAAAATAAAATTTAGAATTAGTTTTTGTTTCTGATAAAACACCAATGTCAGATTCGATTCTATTATAATAATAAGAATTATACTCTAAAGTAATTCTACTATTTAAATGAGGGTGAATTCTCATTGTCACAATATCCCCCTTTTCACTATTATATAATGTATTTTCTAATTTAAAATTGAATTTCTCTTCTAATAAATCTTCTATATCATCTTTATTATCGACATTTAAATTAAATTCAATAATATCTTTTAAATATTGAGATATTTTTCTACTATCTAATAAAATACTATTTTCATTCTCTTTTTCTAACTTTATATTATCTTTATTTCTTTTTTCAGAAAGAAGAGAATAAATTGAAAAAATATTAATAAATTTATCATTATTCAAAACAGAATCTGTTATATTTTCAGAAAGAGTAATAATAGATAAAGTGTCAATATTAATAAAAGCATCTTGTAACTTTTTGGAATTATCTTTATTTATAAAATGTATTGTTTGAGTTCTTTTTTCATTTTCTAAATTTTCTATATTAGCCCATTTAAAACCTAATTTATTTTCAAACAAATTTTTAATATCTTTATCAATAATTAGATCACCATTTTGTTCTTCTAAATAAGTTAAAACAAGTGAAATTTCATTGAAAGACAAATTTTCTTTTATAAAATTAATAATTTTTTCAATTTGTTCAATCCAATCATTATCATTATTTACGTTAATTGAACTTAAGAAATTAATGATTAATTTAGTTCTATTAAATTCATGTTCATAATAAATTTGACATAATGCACTTATTAAATCACTTCCTTTTAAATTACAGATTAAAATTTTTGGTTCATATCCTTTAATTAAATTTCCTTCTTCAATATTATTATTTATTTTAAAAGTTTCTTTCTCTCTTTCTGGTATTTTTTCTAAATAATTATTATTATTTAAATCTTCAATTAAATCACTTATATTTCCTTTATAAAATTGAATATTAAAATCTTTAACATCATCATTTTTAACTTTATTAAATATTTGATCTAACATTTCTTTTGCATGGTCATTTGAACTTTTTAATATGCTTTTTTTTCTTTCTTCTTCCATTTGTAATTTATGTTGTTCTTCTTGTTCTTTTTCTTTAGCAATTGCATCTAAAACTACTTTTTTTTGTCTTTCTAAGTCTTCTTCTTCTTCTTCTTTTCTTTTATTAGATTCATCTTCTACAATTTCATATTGTTGATCTTCTTCTTTTCTTTTATCAGATTCATCTTCTACAATTTCATATTGTTGTTCTTTACTTTTTCTTTCTTCTTCTTCTTCTTTTCTTTTATTAGATTCATCTTCTACAATTTCATATTGTTGATCTTCTTCTTTTTTTTTATCAAAATCATCTTCTATAATTTCAAATTGTTTTTCCTCCTCTTCTTTTCTTTTTCTTTCTTCTTCTTTTTCTTTCCTTTTTCTTTCTTCTTCGTCAAGTTCTTTTTGTATTCTTTCTTCTTCTTCTTTCCTTTTCCTTTCTTCCTCTTCTTCTTTTCTTTTCCTTTCTTCCTCTTCTTCTTTCCTTTTCTTTTCCTCCTCTTCTTCTTTTCTTTTCCTTTCTTCCTCTTCTTCTTTCTTTTTTTTTTCTTCTTCTTCTTCTTTTCTTTTCCTTTCTTCATCTTCTTCTTTTCTTTTCCTTTCTTCTTCTTCTTCTTTTCTTTTCCTTTCTTCTTCTTCAAGTTCTTTTTGAATTCTTTCTTCTTCTTCTTCTTTTTTTTTATCAAAATCATCTTCTATAATTTCAAATTGTTTTTCCTCCTCTTCTTTTCTTTTTCTTTCTTCTTCTTCTTCTTTTCTTTTTCTTTCTTCTTCTTCTTCTTTTCTTTTTCTTTCTTCTTCTTCTTCTTTTCTTTTTCTTTCTTCTTCTTCTTCTTTCTTTTTTTTTTCTTCTTCTTCTTCTTTTCTTTTTCTTTCTTCTTCTTCTTCTTTTCTTTTTCTTTCCTCCTCTTCTTTATTTTTAATTTTTATTTCATTGTTTTTTTGTTTTTCTTCTTCTTTTTGTCTAATATAATAACTCAGAGACTTTTCATCTTCATCGTCATCTTCAAAAATATTTTTTTCTTCTTCTTTTTTCCCTAATTCATCCAATCTTCTTAAAAATTCATCTCTTGTTAAATTAGGAACATTATCTCTTTCAATTTTAAATTTTTTCTTAATTGAATTACCCAAATCTTCATTTTGATAATTTTGATAAGTTTGGTTATGTTTACTATTAAAACTGGGTTTACTTTTTAAAAATAAATTATTATAATCAATATTACTTTTATTAAAAGAAAATTTACTTCTATTAATACTTCTAGTAGTAGCACTTATTCCTCTTATTTTAATTTTATTTTTCAAAACATTAGATTTACTTTCAAAACCACTTTCATTGTAATTTATTAAATTAATATTATTATTTTTTTTATTTTCAATATTATTTAACAGAACATCTTCTAAAATAGAATATTTAGCACTTTTAATAGCTTTCATTAAGTCATTTCCAATAGGAATATAAATTTTATTGCTTTTTTTCTTTTCATTTTTAGGATGACAATTAGTTAAAAAAGCATCAAATTCACCATTAGTCATATCAAAATAATTATTTAAAGAAGAATTTTTTAAAAAATCCATATCATTTCTCATTTTAGATAAATAGTTAGGATCATATAAATAAGCAGAATTTAATTTATCTAAATTATATTTTCCTTTTTGAGAATTATAAGTAGAAATTTCTCTAATTTTATTCATATAATTTACTATATTAACAGAATTTACTCTTAATGCTTTTATACAATTTTGTATATCTAATAATAATTGATCATTTAATTGTTGTTCTTTATCTGGAAAAGTTGTTTCTATTATTTCATCAAATTTTTTTAAATCTTCTATATTTTTTTCTCGATTTGATATTTCCTTTGATATTTTCAATAAAGAATCACGAAATCTTTTTAAATTTTTTTTTTCCATTTCATAAAATTCTTTTTTTTCTTCTTCATTTAAATTTTTCACATAATTCAAAAATTGATTTTGATATTCTTCTCTTACTCCTAAATCATCCCAAATATTTTGAATAAGACTAAATTCTTCATTATCTTCTTTTGTATCTTTACTTTTAATTAAATTATTATTTTGATTATTAATTTTTGGTAAAGTAGTTTCTTCAATATTTATATTTTTACTTTTTAAATAATTTGGATTTTTTATTGAATAATATCTATTATTCCATGAATTTTCAAATTCTTTTTTCCCTGATTTTTGATGAGATGATTTTAAAGAATTTAATCTATAATTTCCTGTATTCATTTTTTTTTATTTTTTAATGAAGTTATTTTCTTTATTAATATAATTTTTAAAATGAAAAAAAAAAATAATATATTTATTTATTTCCAATATTATTTAATATACTTAATTTAGCATGAATAGAATCAATAATAAGATCTGATATTTTTTGTCCTAATTCAGGATTTTTTTCAATGCCTCCATTCACTTTTAATATTTTATCATTTTCATTTGCTAAATTTTCTAATTGTTCTGCTTTCATTTTTACTGTTTGAAGATTTTGTTTAATTGATCCTTTTTTATTTTTAATAATTTTTTCCCATTTTGAATTTTCTTTTTCAGAATTTTCATTTTCACTATTAACTTCGGTTTTATTTCTTTTTTTAATAAATTCTTTTAAATAATCCATTTTTTTTTCAGGAATAATTATTTTCTTTTTGTCAATTGAAGGAGATAAAACAATTCTTTTTGGTTTTTTTATTAAAGCTTTATTAATTTCAACACTTTTTTTTAAAGGATTTTTTTCATCAATTTCTTCTAATTTTAATTCCCAATTAAATTTAGAAGGTTTATTAGGATCTCTTTTAACTAAAAGAATTCTATCTTTTTTATGATTATATAAAGTATCTTTAACAGTAATTTTCTCAGTTAATTTTTTTATATTATTTTCTCTTTCTTTTTTCTTTTTTTCTGATATTTCTAATTTTCTTTCTTGAACACTTTTACTATATTTTTTCTTTGAATCAATTCTTTCTAACATTAATTCATTTCTCTTTTTTTCTTCTTCTTCTAATTTTTTTGCTCTTTCTTCTTCTTCTTTAAATAAATGATTTTTAAATTTTGGTAAATCATTTTTATTTTTTATCCAATCTTTTTTTATTTTATTATATTTTTCATCTATTTCTCTTTTACTCCTATTCTCATTTTTTTCTTTTTCTGTTTTAAATTCTTTTATTTCTTTTAATGAAATTATTGGATGGCTTTTTTTATTTTTTCTAATTCTGTTTTTAAATAATTTTCCTCATTTTCAAAAAAAATTTTTGAATTTCTAAAATATATGCAATTATTTTTTTTTTGATTTATATAATTTTTTTCTATTTCTTTTTGTTCTTCTGTTTTAACTTCATTATGCTTTTCTAATTTTTCTTTATTTTCTTTTTCTTTTTCTTCCTTTGTTTTCTTCTTTTTTTCTCTTATTTCTCTTTCTTTTTCTATTATTTTTTTCGCATTTTCTAAAATTAATTCTTGTTCTTTTTTTCTCTTTTCTTCTTTTTTTACTAATTCTTTTTTAGAATTTAATTCAATTTCTTTTTCTATTTTTTTTATCTGATTTGTTTTCTCTCTAAATTTCTTATAATATTCTTTTGCTTTCATATTATTTTTTTCTTTTTCTTTATCAAAATTACTTAAAAATACATTTATTTTTTCTTTCCTTGACATAGAATATTCTTCAGCAATAATATTTTTAATTTGATAATCAATTTCATTAATTCTAGAATTACAAAAAGAAGTTTCTTTCTTTATTTTCCTTAAATCATTCATTTTTAAATTTTTATCAACTTCATTAATATTCATCATTCCTTCATTTTCAATATAATTTTTTTTTGTTTCTAACTTTTTAATCTTATTATTTAATAATTCTTTTTCTTCTCTCAATTCTCTTAATTTCTTTAAATTTTTCTTACTAATAACATTCTGTTCATCAGATTTATTATTTTTTTCTTTTTCTTCATTTTCATCAACCAATTTTTTAATTAAATTATCATTATTAACTTCAGTAAATAAAATTTTGTCGTCGTCTAAATTATTCTTAATAAAATCTAATGATAAACCTAATCCTCTATTAACACCATTTAGTATGTTATTATCAAAATTCATTTCTTCTAGTTTTTTTTGTAAATATTCTTCTCTTGGTTTTATTTCAATTATTTTTTTTCCTTCTTCTTCTTCAGTATTCACTCCTATGTGAACATCTCCTTCATATTCTTTTATTTCCTCTTTGTAATCTTCTATTTTTGGAGGAAGTTTGTTTTCTACTTCTATTTGGTTTTTTGTTATACTTTTTCCTGTACTACTCATTTTTTTAATAATTATTTTTTTTTTTCTGTTTTTTTTTAAATTTATTTTTTTTAATCTTGTTTATTTTTACTTATTCTGTATAAAGTTGAGAAATATTGTAGAAAAGAAATTTTTTTTCTGAGATATTCATATGGGATATAATAATTTTTACAATGGTTGATATATTTTTTTTAAGTAAATAAATAATTTATTTTTTTTAAAATTACAATAATAATTAAAAAATATATAATAAAAAACTAAAAAGCACCAAAATAATTAACCCAATTAAATAAAAGAAAATAAAAAAAATCAAAAAGATAAATAAAACAAAAAAAATTTTAAAAAAATTGTGTATTATTATTAATTAAAAACTATTTTAATCCACTTATTTTTCTCCTCTAATTCTTCTAGCAAGTTGCATATCTTTAGGCATAATAGTAACTCTTTTAGCATGAATAGCGCATAAATTAGTATCTTCAAACAAACCAACTAAATAGCTTTCACTAGCTTCTTGAAGAGCTAAAACAGCAGAAGATTGGAATCTTAAATCACTTTTAAAGACAGTAGCAATTTCTCTAACTAATCTTTGGAAAGGTAATTTTCTAATTAATAACTCAGTACTTTTTTGATACTTTCTAATTTCTCTAAGAGCTACAGTACCTGGTCTATATCTATGTGGTTTCTTTACTCCTCCAACTGCTGGAGCACTCTTTCTTGCTGCTTTACTTCCTACTACTTGCTTACGAGGAGCTTTACCTGCTGGAGTTGTTTGTTTACGGGCTGTTTGCTTTGTTCTTGCCATTTTTTACTTTTTATTTTCTTTTTTTTAAAGAGTTTTTTTATATATTAATTTTATCCTCTTTTTCTATCTTTTTATTGGATAATTTTTACTTTTTAGGATTTTTTTTCAATCATAGTTTTTTTATTTTTATTTTTTATAACTTTTTAATATCCAAAATAGGAAATTTTATCCAATGAATTTTAAGGATTTTGGAATAAAATATATATATAAAAAAGTAAAAAATATTTTTTTTAAATTAAATGGACGGACAACGTAAAGCAGCAGGAAAAGGAGGAAAATCCTTTGGAGCAAAGAGAATTCACAAAACAACAAAAGACGTAATATTAGGAATTACAAAGCCAGCAATTAGAAGATTAGCAAGAAGAGGAGGAGTAAAAAGAATTTCTGCTTTAATATATGAAGAAACTAGAAATACTTTAAAAACATTTTTAGAAAATGTTGTTAGAGACGCTGTCACTTATACTGAACATGCTAGAAGAAAAACTGTCACTGCTATGGATGTTGTTTATGCTTTAAAAAGACAAGGAAGATCACTTTATGGTTTTGGTGCATAAAATTTTTAATTTTTAATTAAAATTTTTTAATATTATCTAAAACTTTTTTTTCAAATATAATTTTTTTTTTGAGACAATTTAAAATAATTATTTTATTGTTTATTTATAAGGAAAAAAAGAACATATTTTGTATTTTTATTCATTGATTCATATTTAAATATTGTAATATTTTATTTATTCTTTGGAATTATTCATTTTTTAAATTTAGGCAAAATTGATAAAAATGAAAAATATTATATAATTATTTTTCATTCAAATAACTCAAAAAAATATCATATGAAAAATTAAATTATATATTAAATTATTATATTCATTTATATATTTTGTTCTTAAAAATTATATAATTCAAATCTGTAATTATGATATAAAAACTAAGAATTATTTATTTAAAGACCAACTATATAAACTCCAATCTCTCATTATATAAAAATAAAAAAATATACATAAAAAAAATAATATCAAATAAGAATCTAAAGAGAAAGTTTTTGTTTATGATTTTTCTTAAACCAAGGATGCATTAAAAATTGATCAATATCAATTCTTTTTTTAGGATCTTTTTCTAAGCATTTCTCAATTAAATCAATGACTTTTCTACTTCTCATTTCCCATTCATCTTCATCAAAATCAACATCATCATAAACTATTTTCTTAGCAATAATATCTTGTTTATTTCCAAAGAAAGGGACATGACCACATAAAAATAAATAAAGAATAATTCCTAAACTCCAAATATCAATTTCTTTATTATAAGGTTCTCTTAATAAAACTTCAGGTGCAACATAATTTAAAGTTCCATAACCATCAATTAAACCTTCTTTTGGACCTACAATTTTACTTAAACCAAAATCCATTATTTTTATTATTCCATTATCATTTAATTGAGTCATCATAATATTTTCTGTTTTTAAATCTCTATGAACTATTCCATATGAATGTAAATATTTTAATCCTTGTCCTATTTGATTTATTATATTTGCAGCTTGACTTTCTGAAAAATTAAAATATCTCTTCTTTAAAAATTGTGTTAATGTTCCTCCTGAAATATATTCCATTACTATAAATATATATTCTGAATTTTCAAAGTGATCAAGTAATCTTATTATATTTGGATGATGACATAATTTCATTATATCTATTTCACTTCTAATTAATACTTTATCATCTGGAGTTTTTAATGATGATTTATTTATTATTTTTATGGCTACTTTCTCATTTGTTTTCTTATGAATTCCTAAATGTACTATTCCAAATTTTCCCTTTCCTATCATATTTTTAATTTCATAATAATCATTAAATTTTAAGTATCCTATTGCTTGTTTTAATTTTTCAGAAAATATATTTATTATTTCTAAAGATGGTGAATAATATATTCTTGTTTTAGATTTGTTATAAAATATAATTGAAAATGAATAATATTTTACATTTTCAAATTCTATTATTTCATCTTCAGATGGTTCTTTTATTAAACAGCCACTTAAATGATGCATTCCTATTAAATTATTTTTATTTTCATCTTTATAATAATAAATATCTTTATTATATAAAACAAGATAAAATTTATTAAATTTATTATCTTCATTTGATTTTTTAAAAATCCAATTTTCATAATTACTCTGATTATTATTATTATTATTGATATTAATATTATTTTCTGAACCAACACTAGTATTATTGTTACTTATAATATCATCATGAATTTCATTTTCTTTTTCTTCATTAATTGGAATTAATATTTTATTATTATATTTAAACCTTCCTGAAATTGGTCTTATTCTTTGTTGTTCTAATAAATATTTAGAAGGAGAATTATAAGTTTTCCTTGAATGAGACATATATTCTTTCAAAGAAGCTTTATCATTTTTATCAAATGAATTTGATAATATATTTTCATTACTTAATCTAACCATATCAACTGAATTATAAAGATTATTTTTCTTATTATTTTCCTTAATTAAATCTTCTTTATCTGAATTAAAAGAATTACTTTTTAAAAATTCTTCAGCCGGTTGTAAACTACTTTTTCTATTTGGAACTTTTAATTTAATATTATCTTTTTCTTCAATAATTTTTCTTCCCAAATTATTATATTCATCTTCATAATCAAAATTATTATCTTTCATTAAAATTAAATTTTCTTCAGTAAAAGTTCTCATTTGATAAAGAAAACAAATTAATTGTAAATAAACATCACTTTTTTTATTAATAACAGCATCAACGAATTTTTCAAAATTTAATTCATTATCATATTTAGAAAAAGTATAATTAATAATTTCGTTAATTTCTTTTCTTGATTTAATTTGATTTTCTTCAAAACTTTCTCCACTTTGATTTAAAGGTAAAAAAGATAAGGTAATAATAACATCATCTTTTTGAATAATTCCATCTTTATCAAAATCTAATAATTTAAAAATAATTTCTGAAGTTTCATAAAAAGTTCCACAATATAATTTATATAAATTTAAAACAAATTCATTTTCTTCTATTTTATTATCATTATCAGAATCAAAAGAGCAAAATAATTTTTCTGAGATAAAAATTGGAAGTTTCATATAGTCGTAAAATACGATTTTATTTATATATTTTTTATTCAATTTTTCGTCAAAAGATGATATATCAATAAATACATTGTGAAGGTAATTTTTGAAAAGAATTGGATCTTCAATTCCTATATATTTATGAATACTTTTAAAAGAAAAATATTCATCTTTAGTTTCTTGTTCTTTTTTAGAATTATCACTTCCCATTTTATTTATTAATTTATTATCTTTTTTTATAATTATAATAAATCAAAAAATTATCTCGAAAAATGTTAAAATCAAATAATTTAGACACAATAATAATAGATTTTCTTTCAGGAGGAATATCAGGTTCAATAGCAAAGACAATAACAGCACCATTAGAAGTAGTAAAATTAATTAAACAAACAGAATCTCATGACAAGTTAACAAAAAGAGGAATACTATCTTCTTTAAAAAAAATAATCAATGAAAAAGGAATTTTAACTTTATGGAGAGGAAACTTAAGTAATTTATTACGTTATTTCCCATTACAAGCAATAAATTTTTCAGTAAAAGAGCAAATAGATAATATAATAAATTATAAATTTATAAAAAATCCAGATTTAATAAAAAAGAATCCTTATGAATTCCTAATTAGAAAATTAACTTGTGGTGGATTAACAGGAGCAATTGGTTTATTATGTGTTTATCCTTTAGATTTCACTAGAACAAGATTAGGAATTGATGTTCATAAACAATTTAATGGGATTTTTCATTGTTTAAAAACAATTATTCAAAAAGAAGGAATTAAAGGTATTTATCGTGGATTTGGTGTTTCTATTTTTGGCATTATTATTTATCGAAGTTTTTATTTTGGTTTATATGATTTTGGAAAAAAATTCTTATTACATGAAAATTCTTCATTAATTCAAAAATTTCTCATTGCTCAAAGTGTTTCTATTATCAGTGAAAATATTTCTTATCCTATTGATACTGTCAGAAGAAGATTAATGGTTGAAAGTGGAAAAAGTGATAATGATAAAAAATTTAAATCTGCTTTTGATTGTGCTAAATTTATTTATAAGGAAAATGGATATAAAGGTTTTTATAAAGGTTTGAAAGCTAATATTTTCAGGTCTTTAAGTTCAAGTCTTGTTCTTGTTCTATATGATGAAATTAATCAATTTATGAAAAAGAAAAATAGGAAGTTGTTATAAATTTCTTTGATAATTTGATTTAATTTTTTTTTTGACAATTTTATATATTTTTGGAGTTTTAGAGTAAAGTAGTTTTTAATATTTAATTTTAAAATTACAAATAATTTTAAAATAAAAATTCATAAAATAAAAAAAATTTAATTTAATAAATAAAAAATTTAACCTAAATGATTCGTCCAAAATCAGCAATATCAATAAACACAACAAAAGATATATTTGTAAAAAATAAATCAAGACCATCATCAGTTAAATATAAATATCCTTTTATAAGTCAAAATCAAATAATGAAAAATTCACATGTGATAATATATTCAATGCCAAATAATCCAAAATTATCAAAAGGAATGGGAAAATCAATTGAAAAAGAAGAATTATATGAAAATACAGTTCATTTGAAAATTTTAATAAATAAATTAAAAAAAGAATTAGATGAATCTAAAAGTAATATTATTCAAAAAGAAATGGAAATAAAAAAAAAAAATAAAATTATTAATGATTTTATTAAAGATAATGATATTGATAAAGTTAATTTAAATAATTTAGAAAAAGGAAAAGAATCTACTCTTTTAACTTTATGTAAAGAAAAATATTTTGAAATGAAAAAACTTTATAAAAAAAAATGTGAAGAAAATGAAATTTTAAAAGCAAATATTAAAATTACTAAAATTAAAGAAATTCAAATTGAATGTGATGTTTTAAAAAGTGAATTAGAAAAAATGAAAAATTTATATTTAAATAGTCAAGAACAAATTCAATCTTCAAATCAAAAAATGAATAATTTACAAATGTTTAAAAATAAATTTTTTCAACAAAATTTATTAATTAATTCATTACAAAAAAATTGTGATGAATTAAATATAAGTAATAAGCAATTAAAACAAGAAATTTTAAGAGTGAATAATAATTTAGAAAAAAAAGAAAAGGAAAAAAGAAAATTAAAAATAGTAAATAATAAATTAAAAATAAATAATGAAAAATATTTATTAGAAAAAAAAGATAGAGAAAATATATTAGTTCAACAAAAAGATAATGTACAAAAAATAATAGAATTACAAAAGCAAATAATAGAATATAAAAGATTATATGAACAAAAATGTAAAGAAATACAACAATTAAATAAATATCAATTAAATTCTCAAAATTTAGAAAAAGAAAATTTACATGTATTAAAATCAATGGATTATAATTTAATAAAAGATATAAGACCTTATGAAAAGAAAGAAGATAATAAAATATTATTATTAAAAAATTTATTAAAAGATTCTCAAATAAAAAATAAAATATATGAAGACTTTCTAAAAGAAAATAATTGTGAAATAAATCAAATATTAGAAGAAGGAGGATATAATAATGGAGTAATAAATAATTCATCTCCAAATTTAATAAGATCATTTTCAAATCCAAACACAACAAATAATAATAATATAAATTCTATTGAAAATAATACTAATTATTATTCAACAAATAATATTAATAATCAACAAACTTCAAATAATAATAATATACAAAATACAAATTCAGATATTAAATATGTTGATAATTTAAATGATATTATTCAAATGAAAAATACTAGTGAAAATAAAGAAAATGAAGAAGAAGAATTATTTAAATCTTTAGATTTTATAATATTAAAAAATTTAGAAGCAAATAATGTTAAAAAAGAAAATTTATTTGAAGAAGTTAATCAAATATATAAAACTTTTGAAGAAAATACAAAAACAGATAATGAAATTTCAAGAGATGATTTTATAAAACCATTTGCAGAATTAATAATAAATAATATGAAAATAAAAAATAATGATGATATTATTATTATATATAATTACTTAGGAAAAATAATTGATGGAATTGAAGATGATATTGATAAATTTTTTGAACATTTATATATTATTTTTGATAATATAATTGATTATTCTCAAATTAATGAAAATGAATTTTTGCTTAAAATTAAAAGTTCTTTAGAAAAATATCCTGAATTAATTAAAGAATTAAAAGAAAAAGATATTAATAATGATAATATTATTAGTATATTAAATTTTAAAAAAATTACTGATAAATTAGGAGTTGAGTTAAATGATGATTTAATGGAATTTTTAATATATAAAATGAAAATTTCTGTTCCTGAAAATTATTCTATGCTTGATTTAAATTATTCTATTATTGAAACAATTATTAATAATGATCTAAGTGAAAATAATGAAATTATTATAAATTTATTTAAACAATTGAAAATTTCTTTAAATGAAAAAAATCAAGATTTAAATGATGTTATTTTTGATAAAATTATAAATGTTTATTCTGGAAATAGTGAAATTCAAGGAATTAAAAAAAATGATTTTTATGAAATTTTTAAAGATAATGGAATTGGAATTGGAGAAAATGAACAAAATGAAATATATGATTATTTCAAATTAGAAAAAGAAATCAATGAAGATGATGATTTATTAAATATTAGTAGAATTAAAGAGTTATATGAAAGTGATTAAATATTAATTTTTTTTTTAATATATGAAATATTAAAAATTTTTTTAATATATATAATATTATTCACAAAGAAAAATATAATAACTAGATAAATAATGATCATTATTAGATAAAAAATAAATGATTTTGTGAATTTACATTTATTTATATTTTAATAAATTATTTATATCAATTATAATATATTAAAATCCACCAAGAGTACATCTATTAGTTTTTGTAATTTGTATAAAAATAGGTTCATCAGAGAATGTTTTTTCTATTACTAATGATTTTAAATCATTATAATAACCATATTTTGATTCTTTTATTGTAATTTTAGAAATAATATCTTTAAATACACCATTTGCTTCTAAATCATCCATATTTTCTAAATTTTTTAATTTAAGAAATCCTTCTTTAAATTGTTCTAATGTTTTATCATAATTTTTTTGATTTAAAATATATATTGCTTCACTTAATGTTAATTTCTCAATTGTTCTTCCAAATAATAGCATTTCAATATGGTTTCCTCCTTCTCTTTTTTTTGATAAATTTTTTCTTATTGGCGTATAAATACTTGAAAACCCATTATTATTAAAATTATAAATTATTTGAATACAATGATTTATTTCATGATATAATATATCAATACATCTTCCTAATTTTAATACTTCGAAATAATATTTAAAATTTTGTTTAATTTCAGCATTTTTTACATTTGTATTTTGATATTTATAAATAGGAAAAAATATATTTAAAGATAATTTATCTGTATATCCTGAAACTTCTATATCAAAAGGATAAAAAAAAATATGATTATTTAATATATCTTCTATTACTTTTTTATTTTTAAATATATTTTTCTTTGATTTATAATATTCATTATTATATAATTCATAGTGAATGTCTTCAAATACTTTTGAATTAAAAACTTCTAATAAAAAATTGTTTAAATATTCTTTATTTTGAAGAAAAAAATTGTAATTTTTCGCATAATTAAAATTATAAATATCTTCTAAATCAATAAAATTATGTGATAAAATTATATCATAAGTAATTTGTTCTGTATTTATTATTGATTTTAAATTTTTGTTATCTGAAAATGTTAAATATGAATTACTTATTGAAACTTCTTTTTTATCTTTATCATATTCTAAAAAAATATTTTTATTATTATAGATTATTTCTTCATATTCTTTTGTGGAATACATTTTTAATTTTAATATATTTTTTTTAAATGTATCACAATCATATGAATTTATTAAAGAAATAATAAAATAATTGAAAGATTCTTCATCTTTATTTATATCTTCATGATCTAATAAATTATTATCTAAAATATATTTAATTATTTCTTTTCTGGTTTTCACTAAAATATTATATTCTTTATTTTTTTCAATTGGGCAAAATAAATATAATATAAGAACATAATTTTTATAATAAAATAATTCTTTGTTTTCAAAATTAATTGGTTGATTGAATTTAGATATTTTTAATTTCATTTTATTTAATTCATTATATAATTCATCATCTTTTTTCGAAATTATAAATTTTAAAAAATTTTTCAAATTTTCTTTTTCTGATTTATTTTTAATTCCTTTTCCAAAATATTTTTCACATTCTTCAACACTAAAACATATTTTATAACATTCAATTTCATTTTCATAATTAGGCATATCTTTCAAATTATCTTTTTTAAATAATTCATTATTTTCTTTTATAAAAATAATATATTTTTCTAATATTTCTTTATTTGTGTTATCTAATATTAATAATTTTAATATTTCTATATAATCTTTATATTTATCTTTTGAAAATTCTAAACTATTTATTTTTTTTTTGAATAATTCTTTTTTATCTAAATAAGTCATATCTTTAATTTCTTCTTCATATTGTTTAATTTCATTTAATGTGAAATAAGATTTTCTAAGACTCTTATTATATTCTTCAATAGATTCTTCTTTTTTATTTGAATAATTTCCCATTTATTTTTATAAAGGACATACTTTAGGATAAATATTTAAATATTTTTTTTTGAAAGTATAAAAATAAATAATTATCCAGTTTCCATTTAAAAATTAAATGATAATCAAAAAAATAAAAAATTTAAAAAATCTAAATTTAAAATTTATAAAAAATGTTAATATATAAAATTTAATATTATATATAATATATTTTCTTTGGAAAATAATCTTTTATCTTAATATCCATTTCTATTAAAAATATAAACAGGAAAAATTCTATTTTTATTTATTTGATTATATAATTGAAAAATATCAATATTTTTATTTGGAGTATTAATAGGAGATGAAAATTTTTCTAATCCTAAATTAATTGTCCATTTATAATCAAAATTATTTTCTTTATTATTTTTACTATTATCTTTTTTTTCAAAATCATTTTCTTTAAATTCTTCTTTAATTTTATTTAATTTATTTTCTTCATTTTCCTTTAAAATAATTTCATTATTTATTTCTTTTGATTTTCCTTCTTCTTGTTTTTCTTCATTTTTTTTAACAACATTAATATTACCACTAAAAGATATTATTTTAAGTTCATTTTTATTTTCAATACTTTTATTTTTTATATTAAAATTATCTTTTTTTTCTTCTTCTTCCTTATCAATTTTAATATTATAAATTTCCGTTTTATTACAATCTTCATTTTTTTTTAAATTAATTTCTGAATTGTTAAATTTCATTTTATTTTGAATATCATAAATAATAGGATTAATTTCTAGAAATTTACTTAAATTTTTTTCCAAAATTTCATTATCATATTTTTTAATTTCTTTATTATTTAAATTTTCATTTCTAGAACAATTAACATTTTCATTATGAAAAAAGTTCTCATTAGTTTTTTGTGATTTACTATTTTCATTAATATTATCTTCAAGCATAACAGAATCAATTTGATCAATAAAATTTTGATAATCTTTAATTAAATGAATATTATGATTATTACAATAAAAAGGTAATAATTCATTATATTTAATTTTAAAAAATTCTTCTTGATAAGATAAACTGAATATTAAATTCATTTGAATAGCACATTTAATATGATAATAATTTTTACATTTAGTATTATTACATTTAATAACTGGAATATTTTTTATTATTGATTTACATATTTTACATTTTGAATTAAATCTCCAAATTCTAAAATTTTCTATTTTTGTATTATTTAATTCTTTAAAATATCTTATACAAAAAATATGAGCATAAATATTATTTTCTATATTTTTCATTATTCCTTTTTCATCTCCACATAAAATACATTTATATTCATTTTTTCCATTTTTATTCTTTTTACAATTTTCACATAAAATTTCGTTTTTAAAATTATTTTCTGAAAAATATAAATTATAACATTTTAAATGAAAATAACTATTACATTTATTACATTTAATACTTTTTTGTTCTGAATATTTATCATATTCTAAACATATTGAACATCTATTTCCTAAATTTTTTAAATTTGATTTATATATTGTTCTCTTTGTTTTTTTGTTTAAATATTTTTTTTCTGATTCTGTTTCTTCTATTTTAAATTTATTTTTGATTGGCATTTTATTTTTTTATATTTTTAGGACAATTATGGTATTATATATTATCTTGATATTAGACAATTTTTATTATTTTATTTAAAGTTTTTATTTTTTATTTTTTGGTTTAAATTTAATTATCTTTTCTATTTTATTTTTTTATTATATTTAATGTTTTATTTTCTGTTTTATTTTATTTTTTTGAAATTTTTTCCATATTTGAATTTATTTTAAGTGTTTTTATATTTTTTTTTAAAAAAATAATTGAAAGTTTAAAAAATTTAATCTTATATTTTCCAACAAATCAAAAAAATTTAAAAATATCTTGAAATATTTAAAATTAATTATTAACATTATCAATAATAAAACTGTTTAAATTATAAATTAAAATTCTATTAATTTATTTTTGGATAAAATTTCTGACTCATTTAAATATTCATTAATATTTAGAATAAAAAAAGAAAAAAAAAATTTATATTTAAATTATGTAAAAACATACAAATAAAATTTTTTTCAAAAAATTTACTTAAAAAAATGGAATCAAATTTACCAAATAAAAATTTTGATATAACAGAATATATAACATGTGGAATATGTTTTGAAGAATATGATAATTTAAAATCCCAGCCAATAATTTTAAATTGTGGTCATACAATATGTAAAACATGTTTATTCGGAATATTAAATACTCATTCAAATAAAAAATGCCCTTTTGATAAAAGCAATTTATTTTCAAATAATATAAATGAATATAAAATAAATACTCCAATATTAGAAATAGTTTTAGAATATAAAAAATCATTAAATATTTTTAGTAAATTTAAAAATATAATTAGTTTCAAAACTGAAGAAGGAAAATATAAAGGAGAATATAAAGGGAAAAAATCAGATAAAATAAAAGAAGGTTTTGGTTTGATGGAATATAATAATGGAGATATATATCAAGGTTATTTTAAAAATAATAAGAGAGAAGGGAAAGGAATATATAAATATAATAATAATGATATTTATGAAGGAAATTGGGAAAATAATTTACAAAATGGAAAAGGGAAATTTACTTATAATTCAGGTGATATATTATCATATGAAGGAAATTTTAGAAATGGAAATTATTTTGGTTTTGGTAAAATAACATATATAAATAAAGTTGAATTAGAAACAATATTTTTAAATAATAATGAATATATAGATATAATGAAAATTAAAAATTTTGAAGGAAATACTTTTATAGGTCATATAAATAAAGAAAATAATAGTGTAATAGGAAAAGGATATGAAATATCAAAAGAAAATAATATATCAATAGGAAATTTCATATATGATAACGATACAAATACATATATTAAAAATGGAGAAAATTTCATTATTTTATATTCAAATAATAAAAAATATATTGGTCCAATAATGATGGATGTTATTATTGGAAAAGGAGAAATAATATATAAAAATGGAAATAAATATAAAGGTGATATTTTAAATGGAGAAAAACATGGAAAAGGTTTTATGAAATTTAATGATGGAAGTGAATTTGAAGGAGAATATAAAAATGATAAAAGAAATGGAAATGGAATTTTTACTAAAGGAAATTATTATTATAATGGAAATTGGGTTAATAATGTAAAAGAAGGAAATGGATATGAAGTTTATGAAAATGGAGAATCTTATTCTGGAGATTTTAAAAATGGATTTAAACATGGAAAAGGAGTTTATAAATTTAATAATCATAAAATTTATAAAGGAGAGTGGAAAAATGATAAAATGAATGGAAAAGGTGTTATAATTAATGAAAATGGGACTGAAATTAAAGGATATTTTAAAGATGGAATTTTAGATAATAAAAGAGATAATTGCTTTATTTTTTAAAAACAATATTTGTTTTTTGGAAATTAAAAGAATATTATTTTCTTAAATTTTGTAATTTAGTAAAATTTAAAATCACCCATTGAATTATAAAAATTTTTAAAATAATTTTTATCTTATTAATTCCTTTTATATATATTATTTGAATGTATTAAAATGAGGAAAAACAAAATATAATAATTGGGAAAGTTGATTTTTATCTTTTTTTTTAAATAAATATTTTTTTTTTATATTTAATCGCTAAAAAAAATAAATAATATATCTAAATAATATATTTTAATGTGGAGTGATAAAACAAATGAAAAAATAAATGAATATTTAAAAATGATTGAATTACTTCCTAAAATTCAAAAAACAAAAATATATGTGCTTAAAGAAGAATCATCAAATGATTATTTTAATTCATTAAAAGATAATTTAGAAAAAATTAGAGAATCAAAAATATATAAATCAATAAAAAATAAGATAAAAAAAGGAAATGAAAAAGAAAAAAAGACTAAAGAAGAAGAGGAAAAATTATCAAATTCAAAAATATTATTATTACATTTAGCAATATATGAAGAAATATATAATGAATTATTATCAAAAAAAAATAAATCAAAAAATATTCCTTCAATAGAAGATAATATAATAAAAAAATTTAATGAATTAACTTTAGAAAAATTACCTCCAGAATGTTATTATATATATATTAAATTAATGTATTTTATAATTCAATATTTTCAAATAGAATATTCAATTGATTATAAAGAACAAATGTTTAAAATATTATTAAATGAATCTTTTTTTGATTATGAAATAAAAATAGAAGTAATAACTTATTTAATTGAAAATGATAATGATTATTCATATAAATGTTTATCAAATGAATTACTTTTAAATTTAATGAATATTGTTTTTTATATTATTTTACCAGTTAAATTAAAAGATCAAAATCAAAATCTTCTTGATTTTATTAAATATTGTATTAATAATGAAAATATATTTATATTACCTTATACTATTGAATTTTTAATTGATATGATTTTTTATCATTTATTAACTGATAAAATTTCAAAAGATATTTCTAATATAAGTAATTTTAATAAATTTATTAGATATTTTTCAGAAATTATCAGATTAATTAAAACAAATAAAAAATTATTCTTGTCTAAAATTTTAATTGGAAAAATAATTTTTTTATTATTTTTATCTAGAAATCAAATCCAAAAAAGAAAAAAAGAAATATTTCAAAACGAAAAATTAGAAAAAACAGAGAAAAAAAAGAAAGAAAAAATAATAAAAAAAAATATTGAAGAAATAAATACAATAGATACAGAAAATTATTTTGAAACAGCAGAAACAATTTTATCTCCAGAAAATTTTTTTTTAGAAATAGGAAATGAAAATAAATTTAATGAATTATTAGAAATATCATTAGAATTATTTAGCCCTAAAAAAGAAGGAAACAGTTTTTTTGAACAAATATTATTAAAAGTAAAAAAAAGTATTATTGATGTTTATGATGAACAAATAATGTTTTTAGTATTTGGTTCTGATTTAAAAATGAGTGAAATATTTGATAAAAAATTAAAAATATTTTGGAAAGAAATAAGAAAAGAAATAAAAATGATTGTAAAAAATGGAATTGAAAATATTAAAAATAGTCTTTCTGAATTTATATATAAATTTTATTTTGAAAAAATGTTTTTTCCATTTAATGATGAAAAAAATGTGGTTTTAAGAAGAAATATTCATATTTTATTAATTTATTTAGAAAAATCAAATGAACATTCTTCTTTATTTTTAATTGATTTTTTATATAAATTACTTGAAATTTATGGAGAAGATTTTAATTATGAATGGGAATTTTATTTAAATATTTTATATAAATTAAAAGATAATGATTTATTTAAAGAAAAAAAAGAATTATTTGTTTCTTTAATTGATAAATTAATAAGAAAAAATAATGTTGGATTATTATTATTTTATGATAATTGTTTTAGATTTATTAATTATGATGATATATTTCATTCTTTAAATAAAGAATTAATTAAATTTGATATTTTTTTAAATTATGATAATATTCATTTTTTTGAAAAATTTATAACATTTTATGAAAAAAGAATTAAAAATGAAAAAAATAATGATTTCTTTATTTCTGTTTTCTTAAAATTATTAGATATGATTATTTTGATTTATATTAATAATTTTAAAATAAAAAATTGTTCAAATATAGAAAATATGATAATTAATAATAATCAAGCAATTATTCATGTTTTGAAATTATTAAATCTACAAAAATTAATATGGTATAAAAAATTATTTAATATACTTTATTTAACAAAAAATATTTCTGAAGATTCTTTATTCTATTTAATATTAAAAGAATTTGAAAATCCTTCTGATGAAGAAATTAACTTTATTTATTTATTAATAAAAAAATGTAATGAAAATAAATTATTAGAAAAACTTAAAATTATTATTGATTTTATATTATCAAAAAAATTGTTATTATTTAAATTTTTAATTTCAACTGATTTATATATTGATAAAGAACAATTTTTATATTTATCAAAAAAAGATTTAAATAATAAAGAATATATTTCTTATTTAAAATTATCTTCTAAAAATGAAAATAATAATGAAAATATAATTTATTTAAATATTAATAAAGAAATTTTAGAAGATTTTAATTTTCAAAATATTCAATATATCAAATTTTTAAGAAATCAATTTCAATTTATATTTTTTTTTAATAATATAAATTATGTTGATTTAATTTTCAAAATAGAATCATTATGTAAATTAAATAAAAAATTAAGTAAAGAATTTATAAAAATATTAAGTTCAATAATTTTTACTTTAGATTCTCAAAAAATTGAAATATACAATAATAAAGAAATAAATTTAAAAAATAAAATTTATGATAATATAATAAAACAAATAAAAAATGTTATTGGAAATGAAGATAATAATTCAATTGAACATAATAAAGATAAAACTCATATTAGAATTTTTAAATTAAAAGATTTAATTTCTCTTTTAGAATTTTATATATACTCTTTAGAAGAATTTGACAAAAATAAATTAGAAAATTTATTAGAATTATTTCAAAAAATGAGAAAATCTAATGATTCAATCAATTTTTTAATTCTTCGATTTTTTTTTATTAATCAAAATCAAATAATGAAACAATTAAATCAATTTGATCTTAAAATTGTTATTCAAATTATTGATTTAATTGAAAAAATTGTTGATTTTTCAAATAAAAAAGAAAATATGACAAATGATAATTATATATTAATTGATTTTCTTTATGACAATGAAGAAAATGAAGAAAATAATAAATTAGTTAATAATTATCTTAAAATATTTAAAGAAATTATATTTATTTCTTTTTGTTCTAATGAAATTTTTAAAAAAGAAATATTTAAAAAGTTAAAAGAAAAAGAAAATCATTTTTTATTTAAATTATCTCAAAAAAATTTATCAATAGAAAATCCTAGAGATATAATTAATAAAAATAAAGAAAATAGCAATAATTCATTATTTTATAATTTTAATAAAGGATTATTTGAAATTGTAAAAAATGAAAATGATGATTTAAATATTATAATAAGAAAACCATTATTTAATATTCAATTAAATATAAAACAAGATTTTTCAAATGATAAAATAATAATAAAAGATGATAAAAAAAAATTAGATTTATTAAATATAATTTATAATAAAGAAGAAGATATTGAAAATCAAGAAACTTTTTCTAATGAATAATAACATTGAAAATTTTTAACAAATAATTTCTGATAATAAAATTATAATTGAAATAAAAGATAAAAATGAAATTTATTTATTAGATAAATTATCTGTTTATTATTCTTTTTCAAGTACAATTATTTATGTATATAATAAAAATTATATATTTAATTTAAAAATGAAGAAATTTCACATAATTTTATTTATTAATTCATTTGGAAAAATATTATATAAAGACAATAATTTAATTCTTATTAATTATAAGAATTCAATTATTGATTTTAATTTTGAATGATAATATTGAAAAAAATGAAGAAGATTTTATTGATGATGAAAAATATTTAAATAAAAATAATCATTTAACTTGTATTGTATTTTTAGAAAATCCATTTTTTGAAATCAATGAAAATTTACTTAATAAATTTGAACTATATAAATTTGTTTTTTTTTTTCCAATTTCAAATCAACATATTAATATTTAAAAAAATAATTTCCTAAAAAATTATATAATTTACATAAAAGATTCATTCAAACTTAGATCAAATTAATTAATAAAAACTTTAATATCTTTAAATATATAGAATAATATAAAAGAAAATATTCCAATACAAAATAATCAAAATTTTAAGAAGATAAGAATACATATAGAAAAAAATATAAATTTTATATAAACGAGATTTTAACCAAATTTAAACTAAATATTTGAAATATATTTTTAAGCAAATCTTAATAATTTTCTAATATTAACGAATAATTTTTATGATAATATTAAAAAACGCTATTTAAATTATTGTTTTCTAATTATAATTTTCTAATTTTAATAAATTGAATTATTTTTATTTATTATTTAGGTTATCAATAAATTCTTTATTTAATTTAATATCATCACACACTAATTTACAATTTTTATTAATTTCATTAAAAATATTATCAATACAAGAACCGCCATTATTAGTATTAAAATTAGATAAATTTAAAGAAGTTAAAGAAGAACATTTATTAAACATAAAACTCATATCTTTAACATTATTAGTATTAAAATTAGATAAATTTAAAGAAGTTAAAGAAATACATTCATTAAACATACAACTCATATTAGTTAAATCTTTTTTACATTTTATGTTTATCTTGTTAATTCCTTTTTTTGAAAATTTATAATTAAATGTAAAATCTATTTTTTTATTATTTATATATATTTCACAATTATTTTTAATTTCTTTATCATTATTAAAAATTGTTTTTTCATTACAATAATAATTTAATATTTGAATAGGTTGATTTAAATCTTCAATATTATATTCACAAAGAATATGTCCATAATTAATATGTTCTAAAATATATTTAATATAACTACCAAAATTAAGTTTTTTCTTTTGATGATATCTTCTATGAATTCCAATAACATTATAATTTTCATTAATACAAACAATAGGAGAACCAGAAGAACCAAGATCAGTATTTGCATTATGAAATATTTCATAATTATTTAAATCTTCTATATATCCTGTTTCAAGTTTTAGTTCATTTCCTTTTGGATATTGTAAAACACATATTTCAATACCATTATAATTACTTAGATTACTAACATCTAATTCAAATATATTTTGAGTATTAAATCCATCTTCTTCAAATATTTGAATACATGTATAATCTAATCCTTCTTTATAATTTCTTGAATCTGTCCATACTAATCTATTCTTTGTTATCTCTATTTCTTGTGGATTTTTTTTGTAAAACAATCTTATTTTTTGTCCTGGTAACAATAAATTTTCATTTATAACATGATTATTTGTAAATAAAACATTAATATAATTATTATTATAAGGAATTTTACAAAAAAATCCACTTCCTAAAATATTTAAAAGAATTTCGCATATATATTTATTTCCTTCTTTTTTTATTATATTCATTATTTCTTTATTAAAATTACCTTCTATGTTATAAAAATCTTTAATTTCATTATCATCTATTTTAATATAATTATATTTTGGATCATTTAAATTTAATACTCTATCTTCAATTAAAATTAAAATATTCTTTTCTTTATGTCTAACTTTTAAATGCTTGATTTTTTTTAAATTTTCTAGATTTATAATTTTATTTCTTATAATAAGAACATTACATTTTTTTTCCTTATATAAAATTTCACAAAAAAATCCATTTCCTTGATTAATATCAGGTAATGAAATTTTACATGTTGAATCTTCTCCTTTTTTTAATAATTCATTTCTTTCTTCTTCTGTAATTTCAGGTTTTTCTCCTTCAATTTCTCCTTCATTTATATAAGTATCATCATCTTCAGAAGAACTCATTTTATAATCTTTGTTAATTATAATAAATATAAATAAAATAACATATTTATATAATAAAATTAATATTCTAAACGGATATAAATAATATCAAAAAGAAAAAAAGTATATTCACCTAGAATAATTTCTAATTGGTAAATTTAAATCCAAAAAAAATCATTGAAAACTTAATATATATAGTTATAATAAAAAAAATGTTAAATTATAATAAAAAAAATTATAACAAAAATGAAAATGAAAATTTTTCCCATTGCTTCATGTATATAACAACGAGAAAAGATTTAACATCATAAGTTTAAAAAATAATTTATCAGATATATTAGAATTAGATAATTTTGATACTTTTAAATATTATATTATATTTTTAGAAAATATTAATAATATAAATAAAGAAAGAAAAGTTTCTTTAATAAAAATCAAAAAGAATTTTCTGAAAAATTACCTGAATTAATTAATTTACATTTTAAAAGTAAAGAGAATAATAATTTATAAAATAATTTTATGTCATAATCAAATGAATTAAAGAATAAATTAGAAAATATTAGAGAATTACTTAATTTTTAAAAAATCTTTTAGAGAAGACATCAGAAAAAATAAAAAAAAAATTTTAATATTTTATATAAATATTTTAGAAGAAATAAAAATAAAATGATATTAATATATTGTTCAATTAATGCAGTTTGTTATGAACGATTTGGACTATCATCAAATTATTAGAAATATATTTAAATGAAAAAATATATCAATTTTATTATAGAATTATAAAGAATATGGATTAAGAAAAGGTTGGAGAACTTTTAGAATAATGATATGAAATATTAATTAATTATATTAAAAAGAATTTCCTAATTATATATTTATGTTCATGGAGGATTTTGATCTGTGATATAATTTATGGAGAATTTATTTAATTGTTAAAAATATATTTTATTATTATGGAGAAATTTAAAATATATTTATAGTTAATTTTCCCTTAAAAAAATTGTTTAAAAATCTTCTAAGGTTTAAAAATATATTTTTTTTAAAGGAAAAAAAATAATTCTTTTGAGTGTTAATAATGAAATGATAAATTTAATTCTAGCTTTTTGAATAATATTGTGTCTAATAAAGCACAACATGATTTATTACTATATTCACAATAATTATTTCTTTATTATATTTAATATTTATTTTTCATTTATTGAAATTAATATATGTTCTTTATTTAAATATTATGTTTCATTAAACAAATTAACAAAAAAATATATTATATGAATTATAATAAATATATTTTTATCTTTTAAACAATATTGGCAAAGTGCAATTTTCGTTGAAAATTTTTTATTCATATTCATATTTAGTATAATTTTTATTATTTTTTATAAACGTAAAACAATTATTTTTCATTTATAAAGAATAAAATATGGAAAAAAAGAGAAAAACAAAAAATAATCCAAAAAAAAAATATTCAAAATTAAGAAGAAGTAGAAGTAGAAGTAAAGAAAAAAAAAGAGAACAGATAGAAAAAAGAAATGAATATAATCCTTATTTTATTTATCTTTCTAAAGAATCAAATAAAAAGAAATTAAATAAATTAGAAAATGTTTCAAATTTTGACGAAAATTCTGAGATAACAATTTTTGAGAAGAAAGAATATACAAAAGAATATATTAAAAAATGTAATTCTAGTATTTTAATAAAAGATATTGAAGAAATTTATTTAGATGAAACAATTCCAGAATATCAAATATTAAAATTAAAAAATATTGTAAATCAAATAAATAATAATGAAATAGTTTTTGAAAAAGTAAAAGATAATATAAATAAAATCGGAATTATTTTAAATGAAAAGGAATTTAATGATATAATTCAACAAATTTTAGATAAAAATATTAAAAATAATATAAAATACAATAATTATAAAAATAATATAATAAATTGTATATCTTATATAAAAAAATGTGATGAAAATAATATTGAAGAATTAAATAAATATATAGAAGAAGCAAGGAATTTATTATATATTAAAAAAGAATATATATTTAATAATTATTCAGAAATATCTGAAACAAATTATTTTTTTTATGAAATTTCTATTCAATTATATATGAAAATTAATATAATAATTAATAATTTGGATATTTATAAAGATATAATTGATTTATATTATGATTGGGGATTGGGGATTGGGGATTGGGGATTGGG
>JAJJLU010000609.1:0-27407 GCA_023807065.1 Isotricha intestinalis | reverse complement strand
CATTCTTTAATTCTATAATTTAATTTTACTTTTCCTGAATTTGGTTTTGTTCTATGTTTTCCTAGACATTTCAAAAACATGTTATTCTTTAATTTCCTGTCCTTATTAATAATCTTTATCATCTTTTCTAAAAATACATTCCTTTTGTCAAATTTCTCCAAATTCGCCAAATCTTTCATGTTCTTCTCTAAACCTTTTTTTCAAATCTATCAATACATTCTTTTCCTCGATTTTTTCTTTTAATTTATTAAAGTTATTCTACATGTTATTCTTCGATAAACAGAAAATATAAAATCACCTTTTATTTAAAATTCTTTTTGCATTTATTTGATGGAAAAACTTAATTTTTTTAATTGAGAATAAAAAATTACAAAATAGTATTTCCATTAACAATGATAATATTTTCATCACTTATACACTATAATATAAGAAGAATTAACATAAGATATACAATAAACTCTAATATAATAAATAAAATGTTTATTAATGATGATATATAAGGAATAAATTCAATTGAATTTGTTGATAGAAATTCTAATTTATAAATTATTGAAATTATATTTCCAAATACTATTTTTCTTTCTTCAAGATTTATTTCATTTTCTGATAAATTAAAATTTGAGTTTATAAATAAAAGTAATCTAATATAAAAATTAAAATGATGAATTCAATCTAAACATTTTCTTCTTCATTATTTTTAAAATATTAAAATTTGAAAATACAATAATATAATCATTATTATGAAAAATTGTTTAGAGTATTTGATTCATTTTTCACATAATTAATAAATTTTTATGTATATTTATCTAAACTTTCAGTTAGTTTTTTTAAACCTTTTTTTTTCATATTTTTATTTATATAAATCTCTGAAATATAACTTAGTAAAGGAATTATATATTCATATTTTTTTTGTTAGTATTTCTTGGATTTAACTCATTAAATTTAAAAAAAAAGAATCATTATAATTATCTAACTTTATTTCTTCTATAAATATTTGAGCAAATAATTTCATAGTTTTTTCTTTTAAAATATCATCATCAATAATTAAATTAAAATAGAAGATTATAATCTTTATATAATTTTAAATTTTCTAAAACTTTATCACAAATAAATTCAATTAAAGAAAAAATAAGATCTTTAGATTTTTAGTTTTGTTTTATGATATGTTTATATAAATATATTAAAATTTCTTCAATATATTTATTGAAATCTATTATCTTTTATATCTTTTTAAATAAAGATCGATCCATAGAACTATAAATTTCTTTTCCTTTTGAAAGCTCAGTTACAATATTGGTTAAAAAGTCATATAAATATTCAATTAATTTTTCAAAATCTTTATATTGTTCATTATTTAAAAAATTATCAACTAAAAGTTATATTAGAAATTATAGAAGATTTTGTTCCAAAGGAAAATTATCATAACTGGCTTTTTTAATATTTAAATTTTTTCAATAATTAATGGAGAAATATTTATAAAAAGTTTAATAAAATATTTTAATATTATATCTTTATTCTCTTTCTTTGAAATAATATTTTTTTTCATTGAAATCTTTTTTAAATAATTCACCTAAAACAAAGATATTTATTTTTAAAAAAAGATAAATTTCTCTTTCTGAAAAAACTGATGTTTTATTTACTATACTTTTTATTTTATTTAAATATTAATTTTCAATTGATAAATAAAGATTAATGTCTTTCATTTCTTTAAAAGGGATAAAAAATAAATTAGAGAAATAATAAATTACAACTTTTAAATTTGATTTATTTTTCTAAAGATAATTAAATGTTAAAACTGAAATATTATTAAATTTTGTTGTAAATCATTATTGTTTACTCCTGAAGTATTTTCAAATAAAAATTGTTTTAAGTTTATTGTTAAAATTAAGCAATTATAACAAGATTGATTTGTATAAATATCTTCTTTTTCATTTTATATGATAAAATTAAAATTTTTTTAAATATATTTTTTTCAATTAAATCTATGAATAAGATAAAATTCATTGTATTAGGTTTGGATAAAGTAGGAAAAACAACTATAATATTTCAATTATTTGAAAATATATTTAATGATAAATTGTTACCGACTGTAGGGGATGATAAAAGTTTGAAGGAAATAGAAATAAATCATAAAAAAGTGAAAATAGAAATATGTGATACACCAGGAGCTAAAATTTTTAGCACAGCAAATAAAATATTTATGAGAAATTCAAAAATTGCATTAATAGTTTATGATATAACTGATGAAAGATCATTTGAAGAATTAAATTATTGGATTAAAGAAGTTAAAGAAATAAATAAAAATGAAGAACTTATAATTGGTATTGCTGCAAATAAATGTGATTTATATGAATATCAAGAAGTTAGTTTTGGTGAAGGGGTAAAATTTGCAAAAGATAATAATTGTTTATTTTATATTACAAGTGCAAAGGATCATGATAGTATAGAAAATGCTTTTGAAGGATTAACAAGAGCTTATATTGAACAAATTGAAAGAAAAAAAAAAATATTTTAAATAATGAAAATATTATATTTAATAAAAGTAATTTAATAGGAGATAAAAAGATTGAATATAAACAAAAAAAATATAATAATGGGGATAATTATGAAGGACAATTTTTAAAATATAAAAAAGAAGGAAAAGGTATAATGGAATATAAAAATGGAGATGAATATAATGGTGATTGGATAAATGATAAAAAAGAAGGAAAAGGAAAAATGGAATATTATAATTGAGATATATATAATGGTGATTGGAAAAATGATAAAAAAGAAGGAAAAGGTATAATGGTATATTATAATGAAGAGATATATAATGGTGATTGGAAAAATGATAAAAAAGAAGGAAAAGGTATAATGGAATATAATAATCGAGAAAAATATAATGGTGATTGGATAAATGATAAAAAAGAAGGAAATGGAATATATATATTTAAAATTGAAAATAAAAAATTTAAAGGAAATTGGTTAAATGATAATTTTATAAATGGAGAAATATTATATTCAAATGGAGATATATATAATGGAAATATATATAAAAATAAAAGAAATGGAGAAGGAGAAATGAAATATATAAAAAATGAAAATGATAGGTAATCCTATTGATAAATGAGAAATAAGGTATTTATATATAATAATTATAGAATATTTATTTTATATTATTTAATTAGTATAATAATTAATTTTTAAACTTTTTTTATATAATAAAATTTAAAAAATTTAATTTGGAATATATATTTTTATTTCAACTTTTTCTTTTTCAATTCTTTCTATTTATTTTTTAATCATCATTATTTTTCACATTATTACTTTTTATTTTTAAATTCTTATTAATGCTTAATTTGAAATTTTTTTAAATAATTTAATTTTTTTATAATTTATTTCCATTTTTACTTCTTCTATTTCTTTAGATATTTTTTTAATCATATTCTTCTTATTTAAAATCAATTAATCATTAGGATAAACTTAGGAGATATTTATATTAATTTTAAAATATCTCCTAAAATTTTATTTCTTTTCTATCAATAATTAATTATAAAATCAATCATTTTATAAATAGTAAAATTTGGAATTAATAATATAAATTGATAAAGATATTTTCAATTATATTTTTATTTATAATAAAAGAATTATTATTTTGCAAAATATTCAAAATTATTTTTATTATTTTAATAATACAAATAGATTTGACAAATGAAAAAAATATTATTTAAATATGTTATTAATTATAAAAAATAATTTTATTAAATTCACTAATTTAAATCCTTTTTAATTTGTTTTTTAATAAAAATTTATTTAATTATTTATCTGGTCCTCTTATCCATATATATTTAGTATTATAAATTATGATATCATTATAATTAATTCTTCTTTCTGGAATTGAATGATCATAAGAAATATTTTTAATTTTATTTCCTGTTATTTTAAATATTTTATTAATGATTGTAAATAATTTACATGATTTAATTAATTCTTTAATTTCATTATTTTCTTTTTTTATATCAATAATATTTTCTAATTCATCCTCATTTTCATTAATATTAATATTAAATTTATTCTCATAAAATAATTCTCCTATTTTAAATTCAATATTACATCTTTCAAAATATAAATATTTTTCTCTAAATGATTTTCCATTTAAATTACAATTATTTTCATTTAATGCAAATAAACTACTAAAAAAATTAAAATAAGTTGGACGATAACCATATCTCCATATTTCTATTGCATCACCAAAATCATCTATTTCTTTAATCTGATTTTTATTTTCTTTATCATTTAATTCTAATTCTAATTTATTTTTTTCAATAGGAGGAGTATCAAATTTTAATTTATTTAAATTTGAACCATATAAAAAAGTTAATAAATGAAAAATTTCATGTAAAAAATCATTTTGTTTTGATTGAATAATATTTATAACATTTCTTGCATCTTCAAAACTATTATAATAAGGTTTAGAATTAATAAAAATACTATAATTATGTCTATTTGTATATCCAAAATCAGTTTTAAATAAAAATGGAATAAAAAATGTATTTTTATATATTTCTTCAAATATTTCTTTTTTATATTTTCCTTCAAATGCATATATTATTTTATTATGTTCAAATCTTTTATCAAGAGTTATATATGCTTTTTTAATATTATCAGAACATAAAATTGAATATAAAATATTTTTAAATTGTGTTTCTATCTCTTTGTTATATTTTATAAAATTATTTTCTAATAATCCTTCAATTGTTAAATATTTAATAGTTGGATTTTTAAAAATTAAAGATAAAGTTATATTAGGTAATTCTAGAATATTTATATTAAAATGTTTTATTTTAATTATAAATTCTTCATTAATATTTTCAATATAAATTTTTACAATATCATCATCATTAATATTTTTAAAACTATCTTTTGTAATTTCAATATTATCTTTATATATTTTACATTTATTTAATATTTGATTTGTAATTGTTGGTTTGGATAAACTTTCTCTAATATTAATAAATAATTCTGGTTCAATTATAAGTTCTCTATATTGTTCAATACCTCTTAAATATTCTAATAATATTTTTAATTTTTTAATATTTCTTTCATCATTATTATCAAATGATTCTAAAATAGGTTTGAAATTTTCAATCACTTCTAAAATATAATTAAAATTTTTAATATAATCATCATCATTTTCATATTCTTCATAATCTAATTCTTCTTTTTGAATTTTTTTATTTTTATTTGGTGTATGGATAATAAAAATATTCTTTTTTTTTTCTTCCTTCTTTTTTAATAATAATAATGATATTTTATCATAAAAATCATAAAATAATGAACAATATTGAAAATTTATATTAGGCACAATTATTCCAAATCTAAATTTATTATTATTAAAATTAAATGTTTCATATAAAATATTAATAATATTATTTATTGATTTTCTTTTATCATTATTTGCTTCATTTGATTTTGAAATTTTTTTTAAAATGTTATAAAATTCTATAAAATATTCTTTTGATTTAGTATTTAAAAAAAAATCTAATTCATTTTCAATATAATCTTTAGGTAAATAATTTATAATTTTTTTTAATTTCTTTATATTTGATATTGAAAATTTTAAATCATTGAACAATTTTTTAAATTCATTCTTTTCATATTCTTTCTCAACCAATAACATAAGGAATTCAATTGAGATTTCTATGTCAAAATTAAAATCATCAATAAATTCTTTTTTTTCTTTAATTGTTTTACAATTTGGCCATTTATTTTTAATAAATTTGATTAATATTTCTATTGGTAAAATTTCTCCATTTTTTTGATCTTCTTCATATTCAGAATTAAATTGAGCTTCAAATTTTTCCATTTTTTTTAATTAATTTTAATGATTGAATAAATAAATAAATTTAATATATAATATATTATATCCTCAATTAATTCTATTTTGAAATAAACAAAATATAAACAAATTATAAATATATATATTCTATAAAATATTATATTCTCTAATTTTTAAAAATAAGATTTATACAATAATTTTTTTGAAATATAAAATTATTTAAATTATAAAAATAATTAAAAAATGTTTAATGTTAATTTAAATAATATAATATTTATTCATAATTTATTTTTTTTTTTATTTGCTTTTTCCCATCTTTTTTTTTATTTTATTTTTAATTTCTTCACTTAACTTAAATTTAGTATGAACAATATTATTAATAAATTGAGCTATAAATACTAATTAAGTTAAAACAAATTATAAATACCTCTTTTTTAATAAGTCTAATAAAACATTTAAAAAATAAATATTAGAAAAAAATTTAATAATAATATATTGAAAATTAGATGTTAAGTCATCAGTCTTGCATCTTCATTTTTCCCTGTTGAAAATTTAATAGTATTATTAATAGTATTATATATTTCAGAAATACAATTTAATTGTTGAACAAGTTCATTCATTTCTTTCATTTAAATTTATGCTTATTTTAATTCATTTACAAATATTTTTTTTTTATATCTAAATTTTCTGGAGTAATCTAAATTAATTTAATAATTTGTTCATAAAACTTAATATCATCTTTTAAAGGGTTTTTTGATAATATATATGAATAAATATTTTTATGAATATGTTTTCAATACTTTCTAAAATATAAACATAATGATTTTCTTTTTCACATTAAATTTTTTTATCATTTTTTTTTTTATACTATTATTAAATATTGTTGAAATGCTTTTTATTTTATTGATTTCCATTTATTATATCTTCTATTATTTTATCTTTTGGAAGATAATTTTTTTTTCATTTTTATTACAGGGTTTATCGCTAAATGTTTTTTTCAATTCTTTTATATTTTTTATTAAATATTTATTTCTATATTTATTTTCTCCTGATACCATAAGATTCAAATTATTTCATTATCATTTTGTTATATTACAATTATTGGTTCATCATATATTTATTTATTGTTTTTATGTTTTATTTTTTCAAAAATATCTGTTTTTGATTTTATAATTTGATTTTTTTATTTTTTACTTTAATAATTACTTAAATTCTTATTTTATCAATAAAAGATTCTTTTTTTCATAAATTTAACGATTACTTTCATTCTTTTTAATTTTTCTATTATTATTTCAGGATTTTTTATTCTTTAATTTCTTCAACTTCATTTTCATCGAAAACAATTTTACTACTATCTAAATGAGTATATATATCATTATGAGTAAAAGTTAATTTTTTATTTCTAACATTTCTACTTTTTTTATATTTATTTTTTCCTAAATTAAGAAATTTCCTATAGAAATTAATTGATGAAAAGGAGTATTAATACTTAATTTTTCATTAGCTAAAAATTCTCCAATTTCAAATTTTCTATGATTACTTTTTTTAATAATTTCAATAAGACTATTATTACAAATATCAATTTCATTTCCACTTTTAATAAATTTAACATGATAAAAACTAATACGACCATTTAATCATTTATTATAAATTGCAATATCCCTTTTTTTATTATTTTTAATATGTTCTTGATTAAAATTAAGTTTTAATAATTCAAAAATAGTATTCCAAGGTTTTTTAATAAGAATAAAAATTTTAAAAAAAACTACTTTATTTTACTTTAATAAGAGTTCTTGTAATTCTTCCTTGGAAAATTTATATAAAAAACAATATGAGAAATAATAAATTTTAATTTAAATTTTGAGGTATTTATTATGTTTATAATTTGAAAATTCATATTCCATCTATTTCTCATAAAATTTTGAGAACTTATACTGCTCTTTCTGAACCAGAATTAAATGATGACATTGGTCTTATTATCATCCAACTTCTTTTATTTTTTCATCTTAGCATTTTTTTTTTTGATTTTTAAAAAGTTTATTTTTGAGCAAATGATATAAAATCAATTTTTATTTTTTTTTAATAAATAAATCTCATTTATAATAATAATTTTATTATATTAAATATTCATTAAAAAAAATATGATTTTACATTTAATTATACATTATTTTTTTATTACGAATGAAAAACATACTCCAAATTTATTTTTAACAAAAAAAATTGGAAAATAAATAGAAAAGAAGATAACAATTATTATAAAACTTCATTTGGATTTAATAATAAAAGACCAAGTAAAAGTTTAAAAAAAATGAAAAGACAAATACAATAAGTGAAAAAACAAATGAAGATGAATTAATATAATAGAAGAAATAAATAATGAAATGAATGAAAAAGAAAATTTATTTACTTATAATCATAAAGTTTTTCAAAAACAATTAGAAGAAAAAGATAATAAAATAAAAGAATTATAAATATTATAAGAAGAATAGAAAAAAAAGAGAAGATAATAAAAAAAATTAAATGAGAATTAAATACAAAATTTATAGATTCAGTAAAAGATTTAAATAAAAAATTAGAATTAAATGATAAAAAATTAGAAGAAAAAGATGAAAAAATAAAAATAAAAAAAGAAGAATATAAAAAACAAATAAAAACTTTAACTGATATATTAAATCATTTAAATCAAAAAGTAACTTCTATGTTTATAGAAAAAGATGATAAAAATCGAGACGAAAAAGAAAGAAGTTTTATAAAGATTGAAATGAAAAAGTAATAAGTAAAGAAAATGAAATTTCAAATTTAAATCAAGAATTAAAATATTTATATATAGAAAATAAAAAAATTAAACAAAATAACAAGAAAAATAAAAGAACAAAGAAATGAAAGAGAATTTTTTTTAGACTCTTTAGATGATATAAAAAAGAATTATATAATAAAAAAAAGATGACCAAAAAAGAGGATATTTATTTCCTACTTTAAAAAAGAATTATGATAGCAATTTTTTCAAAGCTGATATTAAAGAATTAAAAAAATGAAATGAGAGAAAAAATTTTAAGAAATTTATTTGAAAAAATTAATCAATCAAATGATCCAGATAATTATAAAGAACTTAATAATATTATGTCTGTTGATATTAATGAAGGTGATTAAATATATTTTTTTTATTTTTCTTTTTGAACAAAAGAGTTTTTTTTTTTTTATTTAATATAATAAAAATTAATTTATTTTTTTTTAATAAATGAATAATTTATCTTCAAGTAATATTGGTTTAAGACTAAAAGAATGTTTATCATCTTTTTCAATTATAGAACAAAGTATTAATTCAAAAGATAATATAGAAGATAATAATATAATAAATAAAAACTTTGATAATAAAAATTTCAAAATAAATTTAGAAAAAAAGTATATCAACGGAATTACTAAATCATATAATTTTAATAAAAAAAATATTATTAATGCAAGTATGACTACAATTTCATTAAGTAAAACATCAAAAAATTAAATAAAGAGTTATTTTTAATAAAATCAAAACAATATTTTTTCAATTCAATAATAATAATTATAATAATGATTACAAGAAAAAAATAATTCAAATTCATATTATAATGTTTCTTTTAAACATAAATTAGATAAAAATTCAGAAAAAATAAATAAAAAATTAATAAAACAAAATAAAACATCAAAAAAAAGATTATTACAAAAAAAGGAAAAATATAAACAGTCCTAATTATAAAAAAATTCTTTAACAGAAAATAAAAATTTAAAATTGTTTATTAATTTATATCATATATGTAAAGATCAAAAAATATTAAAAGTTAAAAATTAGAAGAAGAAAGATTTAATAAAAAAAAAAAAGAAATGAATTATTCATTCAAACCTAAATTAAGTAAAAGTTTAAATTCAACTTCAAAAAAATATAAAAAAGTCAATTTGAAATTAGATATAATAAATAATTTTATAACAAAAGATGAATTATTTACACAAAAAAAAAAGAATAATTTAGTAAAATTAATGAAAAGATTGATTACAGAAAATAAAGAAGATATAACATTTATTCAAAAAATAAATAGAACAATTTCTTCTGATGATATTAATACAATTTCTTTAGAAATTCCTTTATTAATAATTATGTTTATCAAAGAAGAAGTTTTCTTCAAAAAATTGATGATAAAAAATGAAGAAGAATATAAAATAACACCCAATCCTTATCCCCATCCCCAACCTTCATATAAATTTATTAATCTTTTTGTTTTAATAAATTCATAAAATTTTATTTATTTATGAAATATAGTTTTTTAAAATGGAAGCTTTTTTTAAAAATATTATTTTTATATTCATTTCATTTCCATTATATGAAAGAATGAATCAAAATCCAAAGAAATTGAATTAATGTTATCTCTTTCATGATTTTCATCCAATGCTTCAACTCTTACTTCATAAATTTCTTTATTCATAAATATTTTTTTATCAATATTTTTGATTAAAAATTTAGAATAAGGGGTAAATAAAACTTCTTGTTCATTTCCAAATTTTGAAATTCCTTCAATATCTATATCAATATTATTTTTTTTGGTTTCAATCAAAAATAAAACATTTCTATAAGGATCAGCTAAAAATTTTTCAGCTTCTTTCCTAGATTTACTAGATGAACAAAAGCTTAGATTTGTTAAAACCTTACCAACTATTATTTTTGTTTCAATAAAATTTTGTGGAATTTTCGTAGCTCTATAAAGTTCTCCTCCATAGGATCTGATCATTTTCATTTCCATTGCAAAATTAATCATTTGAATGATTTCAAAGTATTTTTCAATTTGTAAAATATCTCCACTTTTTAACTCTTTATTCATCAAATA
The DNA here is from genome assembly GCA_023807065.1 of Isotricha intestinalis. Classification (NCBI taxonomy): domain Eukaryota; phylum Ciliophora; class Litostomatea; order Vestibuliferida; family Isotrichidae; genus Isotricha; species Isotricha intestinalis. The sequence goes on along the minus strand of JAJJLU010000609.1, from coordinate 16,733 downwards.
AAAAAAGCTATTTTTTCCCTCATCTAGAGTGTATGCATAGCAGAAGTGCTTTATTATTATATTGATAGGTCTACAATCTAATTCAGGATATAAAACAAAACAGAAATATTTACAATACGTATCATAAAATAATGATTCAATTTTATTTTTTTTAAAGATTTCATAAATGTTAATTCTCATATTATCAATTAAAAAATTGTTTTTTCCGTAAAAACCCAAAATTGTTTTCTTAAATAATTCCTTAGAAACAGAATCAACTAATTCCCAACCATCTTCAGTACTAAACTTATCAAATTGATCATTGTCTTCTAACTCAACCTTAGGAATGATTATTATTTTTTTTAATGATGATAAATACTCAATTTTATTCATTATATTAGAAGAGTGATTTATAAAATTAAATAAACAAGTTAAATTTTCTTGGCAATTAATATAATTTATAATTTCATTTATATCTTTAGCTATGAAAATAGGTAAATGGTCCTTATCTTGGAAAGGTATTTTATTAATAAGAATTTTTTCATCTTTAACATAAATAATAAAAGATAAAATCAAACCGAAATCATCTCTTATAGAATATAATTCTTTATATAAATTTTCTGCTTCTTTATTTTCAATTATTACAAAGTAAGTGAAATTTCTATATTTCACATCTTTTTTCTTATTTAAATATTCTCTTATTTGAGAAATTGACAAATAAGCTATTTTTTTATGAGCAAAAAATTGTTCATTATTTTTTATCATTTTATTAAAAGCTTCATTTCCAATAACAATAAAATCCCTTATTTTAAGAGTTTGATTTAAAATATTTAAATCTTCTTCAGAGATAGTTTTTAAAACCTCTTTTTTATAAGAATATAAATAAAGATAAGTCATAAAGATTGCAAATCTTTTATCAACTACATTAAGAGCACTATGGTATTTAGTTTTATATTCCTTAGTCTTAAAATTGGTATAAATATTTACTAAAAATAATTTCAAGCAAAAATCTAAATCCATTAAATAATTAATCATAGTAGGATATTTATGATATTGATCTCTTCTAAAATTAAATAAAGAATTGAATTTTTTCAAAACCTTAATTAAAAAAGAATGTAAAAATTTAAGATGAATAGATTCTTCTAAAATAGAAACTTTTTCTTCGTTTAATTTCTTCATTAGAGTTAACAAATGAAGATCATGGAGTTCTTTATAATCATTTCTTATTTCATCTATAGTTATGCCCCGGCCTAATAATTCTTCAACTTCTTTATATTTTAAAATGCCAAATAAATAAGGAAATTTTGAAAAATACAAAGAAAGTAAAGTTAATCCCATAATAATATTAGTAAGTTCAATAGGAGCTTTGTCAAATATACCGTGAAAAATATGAGAAATTGCTAATGGAATTTCAGCAATATCTTTTCCATAAAATAATTCTAATATTTTTACTGCATCCAATCTAAAATAATCAAAATAATAGCCTCTACCTATGCTAACTTTTAAAAAATGATTAAGAGTATTAACACAAAATTTTTCATATGTATTCAATTTTAAAGAAAAATTATTTTTATTTAACAAAACTTCAACGTCTGACAGACTATTATAATAATTGAAATTAAATTCTTTCATATATATTATATTATAACTGAACAAAGGAATATTCAATCCCTGAGCTTGAAATTTCAATAATAATTGAAAAATTTCTGCGGGATGGGTAAAGACTCCTAAAATTGAATTATATTTTTTAGACCATTTTTGGTGGTAATCTTTATTCATACAATATATAAAAATTTTAATTTTAAGAAATTCAAAAAAAGACTTTTTATCTAAAATTATAGGAATTGTTTTTTCAGCAAATGCTCCTGTAGTTATTATAATTGAATAATCTATTGAATCTTTTGAAATTATTGAATTTAATTCTTTTTCTTCAGAAATCTTTATAACATCTACATTCGTAAATGCTCTACATTCTTCTAGTTTTTCAGATTTTAAAGGAGCATACCATATAATATCGAATGAATTAAATTTCTCTATCATTTTTTCTTCTAATAAACCTCCAAATTCAATATTTTTTCTAGGTTCTAAATGAGGTTTTAATTTCATTATTTTAGTAGCATTACCCATTAAAAATAATAAAAAAATTATTAAAACATTTAAATTACATGGATATATTTAATTTAATTATTTTGGGGATTGGGGATTGGGCCCAATCCCTAAAATAATTAAATATTAACCATATTTAAATAAAATGGTAATTATTAGAAATTGCTTATTTTTTATATTAGAATTATTTTTAATTATGAATTTTATAGTTATGAAAATGGATTCTAATTTATTCTATACAACATGGGCTAATAGCCCTATTTTAATAACAAAAGAATCAAAGTTATCTAAAGAATTATCTAATAATTCCTTAAGACAAATAATTAAAATATCAATAGGAGGAGAAAAATTCAGACTTAAATTATCTAATAAATATGGGAACAGTTCATTAGAAATAAAATCTATTTCAATATCAAAATTTAAGAGCAAGGACAAGTAAAAATCAATTAAACTACGATTACACCTATAACTTTCAATAAACAAGAATTTATTAGAAGAAGTATATAGTGATTTTTTCACTTTGAAATTAGCTTCATCCACAGAAGTATCTATATCTATATTTTTTGGACAAGTATCTTCAAATTTAATGCTCAGTTCTATGCATTGCAAACACCATACTGGAGATGTGGTCTTTATGCTACAACCCGGATGGCAACTAACTCTCAACGAGAACACCTTTTAATAAATCTAATATTAACAATAATAAAAATAATATTAATAAAGAGAAAAATATAAATTATCAGCCTAATAATTATTTAATAATGCAAATAACAATAACATAAATAAAAAATTGCTCAATAATCAAATAAATAATAATTTTCAACAACCTTTTAACTATAATATAAATAATCATAAAAGAACCAATTCTAATAATATAATAATTCAAAATAAAAACAATTTATTAAATCAAAACTATAAAAATGTTGATTTGGCTGCTAATTATAAAACAATGATTAATAGTCCTGTTACGATCAAATAAGAATAAACATAAAAGAAAAAAATAAAAACAAAAATAATATTAAAAATATCATATCCTCATCATACTGGCTTGGCCAATTGCTGCAATAATGTTAATGATACTTCTTATTTAAATTCAATAATTCAATGTTAAAGAAATATAAAAGAATTAACAGATTCATCATATAATGTAAATGAGTTCTTAGTTTATGTTAATTTTATATTTCTAAAAAAAGAAAATTCATTAATGAGTCAAATGGGAGATTCAAAAATTAATTTTTTACCTAAAAAAGAAAATAAATGATAATTCTATCGACAATTCTATGAATACATTAAGCCAATCGATTAAAAATCTAAAAAATGATTTTGAAGAAAAATTCTATTAATTAAATCAATCAATTGAAAATTTTTATATTGAAACTATGAATAAAAAAAATAATTAATGAAATAAATGATCAATTGAAAATATTAGTTATGAAAAAACAAATAAAATTAAAGAATTATATATATGATTTAATAGAAAATAATAATGAAAAGAATCAAAACAAAAATAATAATAATGAATTTTATGATTTAATAGAAAATATAAGAAATGAAAATATAGAAAATACAAAAAAATAAAAGAATTGGTTTAATAGAAGAAATTAAGAAATGAAAATATAGAAAAACAAAATAAAATTAATGAATTATATGAATTAATAGAAAATATAACTAATGAAAAGAAACATAAAATTGATGAATTATATATAATTACAGAAAATATAACAAATGAAAATAAAAATCAAATTAAAGAATTATAAGTGATTTTAGATAATATAACAAATGAAAATCAAAATCAAATTAAAGAATTATATATAATTATAGATAATATAACTAATGAAAATATAAAAGAATTAAAAAATATTAGAAAGTTTCCATTTTATAAATTATATAAATGAAGATAAGGTTCATTTAACAAAATCATCTTTAAAAAATATAACATCAATTTAACCACATACAGAATCAATTAATTCTATATCATTATTGTCTGATAATTACATAATATCAGTTTTAGGAGATAAAAGTATTATTATATATGATAATAATTTAAACATTTTAAAAAATAATTCAAACGTTCATAATTTAAATATAAATTATGTATATGTAAAAGATGATAATAATTTTGTAACATGTTGGAAAAAAATAGGAAACTCTTTTCGAATAGATAAAATAATTGAAAGAGATAATATTGTGAATAAAATAATGTATTTATCAAATAGAAATATTATTGAATGTTCAAATTCAAATTTTAATATATTAGAATTAATAGATACACTTATCAAATTAATAATAATATATTTTCTAATATAAAGGAAGTAAAATCATTTTTATATTTGGAAGATAAAAATATTAATTTCTTCTCGAATAAATGGAACAAAAATTTGGAATTTTATAGATAATTCTTTAATAACTTTTTTCCAGTATTTTTTGATTTTGATTTTAAAAATATTTAAATTAATTTATATTAATTTATTTTAATTTTTTTTATTTTTTAAAACAAATATTATTTTTATTATTTCTGTTCATGGTTATATATATTTATATCTATTTTTACTTTTTCAGTTGATATTTTTTTTCTCTTCCTTTTTTTCTTTTTTGATAAATTATTTAATTCATCTTCATTTATTGGAAAACATTCTTATAAATTAATTCCTTCTGATATTTTAATTAATTCTTTGCTTTTTCTGAAATTGGATTCATTTTTTTATTAAATAAATTTTCTGAAATTAGGAAATTCTTCATTATATCTATCTTCAGTATCAAAAATTTGTTCTGTTTCTTTTTCCATAACATTATTTCTTATTTTATTTATTTTTTTCATCATATCAAAAAAATCTGTTTAAATATCCTCTTAAAGGTTTTAATTTTAGTTCATCTCTACTTTGCATTTTTAAATATTCATTAAATGTCATTTCTTCATATTCACCTTCTAATGGATTTAATTTTTTTTTTTTGGTAAAAAAATTTTCTAAATCATTCCTTTTTACTTTTATAAATTTAGCATTATATTTTTTTCTTTATTTTTTGTTTGCATTCTATTTATATTTATTATTGGAAGATTTATTTTCTTTTTTGCATTTAGATGGCGTTAGAGGATTATATTTATATTTTTCTAATATTTCCTTTGATTCCATTTATCTTGATTAAATTAAATGTTTTTTTTTATTTATATTTGAATCAGTGTTTGATAATATTTTCTTTGATTTTAATTCATTTGATTCATTTTGCTTCATTGTTATATTTTTTTTTTATTAAATATAGTTAATTTACAATTAACTTATTTATGATATATTTGTTAATTTAAGAAATATTATTACTTTTTTATATTTATTTATTTAAATTGGGTTATTTAATAAATTTAATTGATAAATTTTGAATTCCATTTATTTTTCTTTCTAATTATGTTGTTCTGTTTGGATTAAAGTTTTTTATTTATGAATTAGGGTATTTATTTTGTTTTTGATTTGAAAAATAATTTATAATATAAATTTCAAAAGAAAAAATCTCTTTCCTTGGATTTTTTCTTTTAATTCAATTTTTTTATTTCTTTTAATTTTTCTTCGTTTAAGTTCAATTCAAATTCATTTTTAATATTAATTAATTTTTTTATTAAATAACAATTTAAATATTTAAATATTTATCAATGAAATTTTATCAGGAGATGAATTTGGAATAATAAGATTAGCTTCAACAAAAACAAAACGAGTAATTAATAAATATGGAAATTGAAATAGAGATAAAAAAATATATAAATCTCCTTTAGAAAAAAATAAAGAGATTTTTAATTTATATATAACATCAAAATATGATACATATACTTTAAATTGGAATTTAAAAAAAATAATAATCATCTTTTAAAAATAAAGAAAATGAAAATATATGTTCAACAATGAAGAACTTAAAAGAATCAAATTTATTAATAAATGGAAATGAAAAAATAATAAATTTTTCAAAAGAAAACATATTTAAATCAAATAAATAATATTCCAATAGAAAATCTAAATCAACTTTCAAATATAGAAAAAAGTAATTATAATAAAGAAATTATTTATTTAATGTATGAAAATACACCTTTGATATTATATAATATAGAAAAGGAAAAAATAGAATTTAAAGGGAATAATTTACTTCATTATGAATCAGGTTTGAGAATACCAATTTATGATACTTCATTAAATGAATTAAAAAATAATAAGAGATTAATTTATGTTAGTATAGTTAATGGAGAAATTAGATTATATGATTTAAGAGCAAGTCCAAAACCAAGTTTGAATAAAAAAGTTGCTAAATATAAAATTAATAAAATAGAAAATATCAAATATTATTATCATTGGTGATAACAAGGGTATTATACTATTTTAGATATAAGAAAAAGTTTTAATCCTTGAAAAAATTTGTATAGGAAATGCAGTAATCATTGAATATATTATTGCTATGATGATAAAGATATTGTTTTATTGAGGATTCAATAAATATGTAAAATGGATAAACATTGGAATCTTGATAAGGTTTTTGTTAAACATAAAATTAATTCTTTATTTTTGGTAGATGATGAAGAGGATTTTAAGGAAAGTGAACAAAATGAAATTGCTGATAGTGAATTTATAAAAATAGTGAGGGAGAAGATAACGAAGATGAAAGTAATGAAAATGTTGAATATAATGAAGATAATAAAGAAAAAGAAGATAATGAAGAAAAGAAAGATAATGAAGAAGAAAATGAGAATTTTTGAGATGAATAAGAAGAAGAAAAATAAATAATAAAAGAAAAAAAATTTTTAAAAGAAACCAAGAAAAAATTAAATAAATGGTTGTTAATTATAAATATGAGAAACTTTTTGGCATAATTGATTTTAATTTTATATAATAGAAATTATTTAATATTTTATCAAATAAAATTTTTAATAATAAAAAAAATTCAAATCCAAAGATTGAAGAAATATATTTCGACATAATAACACTTGATTTAATAATAAATAATTTAAAGAAAAATATCAATATATTTCAAATGATTAATCTAAAATTAATAATTAATTCAATAATTAGAAAAAATATATTTTTCAATTAAAAAAAAATGTTTTCAGAATATGAAGGTCCTCAACTCGACTTTATTCAATCTTTAATATAAAATTCAGAATTTTCACAAGAAAATAATTTCACTCAAAAATCAATAAAAGAAACAAATAAAATAGGTATAAATACAATAAAATAAGAAACCTCAGAGCAATCAACACAATTAAGTTTAAAAGATAGAATGCAGAAAGAAGAAATAAAAAATTATGATAAAAAATATTAACTTCATTCTTAAATAATGCATATGAATTAATCAATGATGTATTATTATAAAGAAGAAATGAAATATTAAAGAGGTAGTCATCAAGATTATTTATTTTTAGAAAAAAATGGAGTTGTTTAGAGAGAAAAAGTAAGAATTTTTATATCTAATATGAAAGAGAAAGAATTATCAGAAAAGAAATCTTTAATTGACAATAAATGTTTAGATAGAGGAATAATAAATAATGATATGGAAGAATTTTTAAAATTAAGTTCTGATGTAAATAAAATATACAATAACAACAATAATAATAATTTTGATTTTACTCAAGGAAAAAAAATAGAAATTTTAAAAGTTAAAAATCAGAATTTATTAATGCTTATTTATTTAAAAGAGTTAATGATAATAATTATGATATTAAATTACAAACTTAAATTAATCCTGAAAATCAAGAAAAAAAATTTCATTTAAAAAATAATAAATTTAAAAGTTTTTTGTCAAATTTCCAAATTTAAAATTTTTAAAAAAATCAAAAAATGAATTTATATAATAATTATAATACTATTAATAATGGTAATAAAACTATATTTACTAATTATTCTTCAATTGAAAATAATAAAAAAAGAAATAAAAATTATATTAATTTAAAATATCTATTCAAAAAAAAGTCAGTAATAGTATTTATAATACTAATCAAGAACTATTTTTTTTACCTAAAATTCAACTTTTTTCTTTAATAAATAGTGATTTAAATTTACATTTAAATGGTAAGAATAAAAAATATTATTTTTCAAGAGAAGATTTATATTATTAAATAATTTTTCTTCATTTAAATTTTTTAAAATTTTTTTGTATATATTTTATAAAAAGTAAATTTAAATTTATTCAATTCATATAAAAAAAAATATTTAAAAAATAAAAACAATAATAATTCAAAAAAAATATGTCAAATAATAATATTAATATAGAATTAAATTCTCCAAATTAAATATAGAAAAAATAAAAAGAAAATAATATTTCATCATATAATTTATCATATTCAATAAGAAATCCTTTGATAAATGTTTTATCTGCAAATTCAATTGTGAATATTTTTCAGAAATTGACAATAAAAGAATTTATATGAAAAGAAGCTTATCAAAATTTCAAAAAAAATTTTGGAATAATCAAAGTTTTTTCAATTAATTCTCAAGAAAGAATCAGAAATTATAATAAAGATAAAGTAACTATTATTTTAAATATTAATCAACCTGAAAATTATAATTTTAATTTAAAAAGAAAATACCTAAAGTTTCTTTTTTTTCTTCTTTTTTTTGATATTTTGATACATCAGAATAAGGATAAGATAAAATATCTAGATATTATTCATTAATATCATAAATAATTATTTTTATAAAATGAGTCCATTGTATAGAAGCTTCTTTAAAATTATTATTCATCATTTAAGAATAAATAAAAAGCCAAAATTCTACCATATATGAAGTTAATTGTCCAATTACAATATTTCAATTTTAATATTATTAAATTCATTAAAATTTAATTTGTTTTTTTCGCTACAATTTATTTTTTAATTTTCTTTTCATAACCCTAAGAAAAAATAATGATAATGAAAAAGAAGATATAGAAATCCAGAGATTTTATAAATAATTTAATCATTAAACAAAAAAAGCTTAATAAATTTTATAATGATAATAAAATTCTATATAAAAGTAATTTAAAATAACTGAATAATAGATCTAATTAAAAAATTAAGGAATAACTAATAATAAAACGCATTAAAGCTGAAATCACAGACTCAAACACATAAAGGAAAAAATTATAAACTCTTCCAAACATAACAAAAGGCACAAAAAAAAAGCCAATAAAATTTCCAAAATAAAATAAAAATAATATAGCAAAATTTGCAGCTTGCATAGAATCACCACTTAGCATAGAACAATTATTTTCACTATTTCTACAACCAAATAATCTTTTAACATTAGTTTTTAATTCAGTTCTCTTTCTTCCAAAAAAAAATTTTGATGATAAAGTTATTATAAATATTATTATATCATATATCAAAGGGCTTATTATAAAATAATAATCATTAACAAAATGATTTTTATATAATAAAGTTATTATAAAATATAAACTGATACTATCAACATTATACATTCTTTCAAAATCTATATTATATATTCAAAAAAGCAATTTAATTCTAAATTATGTATTGGATCTGACATTTTTTTATCATTTTCATCCAATTTTTATAAAATTGAATTTGAGGTTCTTTTATTATATTTTTATTTAATTCTAACTCTATTTTTTCCTTTATCATTAAAGAATCATATTCTGTGTTTTCACTTGTAGAAAACCTAGAATTAGATTTCATTTTGGATAATATATATATTTTTTATACTTAATTAGTGATTAATTTATTATATTTTTATCATTTTTTTTTTTTGATTATATTAGATTATTGAAAATAATTTTAAATTTAATATATTTTTATTCAATTATATACGGAATCTTTTCTTAAATATTTCTTGTTTATTGTATTTTATTTAAATTTTTAATTTTATGATATTAGATAAATAAATTCAAATTATAATTAAAATTATGTGTAAAGAAAAAAACAAAAAAAATTAATAATTTCATATTATTAATGTAATTCAAATTCTTATAAAAATTTAAAAAAATTCTTTTAAACCCAAAACAAAAAGCTCAACAATAAAACCTTAAAAAAAAGATTAAACAGGTTTATAAGATTGAGCCACATAATAAACACTACCTAACAATGTTAAAAGTAATCTAGATTTAACTTCAACAATATCTTCTCAAACACAAAAAACAATAGCTTCTCATTTTCTGGCAATAGAAATACAATATTTAACATTATTTTCTTTACTTTTATCATCTTTTTTTATCTTTAATAATAATATCCCAATTAATAGCTCTTGGTTTCAATACTTTTCATAATATAAATAAACCAAAGGGAATTAGAAACAGATTTATCTTCTAAAATTTTAATTTTCTTTTCTTCAGAAAATAAATTATTTCCCTAATTAACTAATTCTTCTTCATTTTTATTACCTATAATTTGTAAAATATGAGTTCTCATTAATTGTCAAACAATAGCTAAAACATATTTTTTATTGCCTTCTCTAATATCTTGAACTCCAAAACATACAATAGTATATTTACTTTTAATAGCTGAATCAATTACTTCTTGACGATTAACAGTAGCCAAAATTTTTTTTTTACTTTTTTGTCAACAATTTTCCAATTAACAATTCCAGGTTTGTGTCTTCATATAAATTAGTAATATAAACTTCAGGTAAGCCTAAGTTATAAATCCACATTCTAAAAGCTCTTTCTTCCCTTCCTCCTTCTATATCATCATCTAATATTTTTGTAGTATCATATTTTTTTTCTGTTGGAGATCAAGACCACAATTTGTATTAAATATTGCAGCTGTAAATAAAGAATTTAATTTTGGATTTCTATTTATTATATCATTTGGTATTATATATGTTTATGTCCCTATTTTTTTTGTATTTGATAAATCATTTATTGATCTTTTTTAAATTTGGCTTATTTAATGAATTTGTATCACATAGATTTTTATCTTATTGATATAATATTTATTTTTCCATATCAAAAGGATCAAATCCACTTCCAAAGTCAAAATCGAAATCCATATTTATTCCATTTTTATAAGCATCGTATTCTCTTCTTTTTTGTTTATCTCCTAAAACTGCATAAGCTTCTGACATTTGTTTAAATTTTCTCTCTGCTTCATCTTTGTTATCTGGATTTTTGTCTGGATGCCATTTTATTGCTTATTTCTTATATGATTTACGTATTTCTTGTGTGTGGATTCTGGCTTTATGTTTAATATTTGATAATAATCTGGTTGATTTGACATTTTTTTTTAATATAATTTTTTTTTCTCTTGTTATAGTGTTTTTTTAAAGATTCATTCTAGAAAAGTTAAATTTTTCAAAGGGAAATTATTCTTTTTTTATTTTTTTATTTTCAAAGATGTTAAATAAAATATTTTTGCTTTTTTTAATATTTCATGCTTTTATAAAAATAATATTAAGCAGTTATATACTAATCCATGAAATTAATAAAAATAAGAATTAAAAAATAATAATATTAAAATAATAAAAAATAAATTTCATTTATGAAAAAAAATATAAAAATCAAATTTAATGAAAATAATAAAAGATGAGGAGAAACAATAATAATTCTTCCATCGATATATGATAAAGAAATATTACAAAGGAAAAAATAATAAAAATATAAAATTAGGAAAACAGTTAAACATAAAGGAAAAAATAAAATTATTAGTGGAATTTATATATTAAGAATGTTGCTTTATGAAGAATTCACTTAAAAAAGTATAAAAGAAAAATATTAAATAAAGAGAAATTTGAAATGAAAGAATAGTTAAATTAAATATTTAAAGGATAAATAAACAATAAAAAAATTAAAATTTAAATTAAAAAATGAATAGTCAAATTTTTTTCCTTCATATTTTTCAAATAAAAATAAGAAATTTTACCAAGATTTATTCAAGAATCAAAAAGTGAATTTGTATATAAAATATAGAGAGAAACTTTTATAAATTATTACACACAAAAATTAAATCAATTTTTTCATGTGAAGTGAATAAATATTTATAATTATTTGATTCAAATAATGTTGTTTCTAAGTTTATATTTAAATTTCTTATTACTGGAATATGGTAAGTAAGTTATTGCTGGATGTAGGTGAGACCTTGCATGTTTAAAATTTGATTATTTCTTTAATTCTTCAATTGAATATAAATAATTTGAAATAAAAGATTTAAGTGTTAAATCTCTTGGATTATTAATTAAGAAATCAAACATTTTATTTACATAATTTCTGTCAAATTTTCCATTTGGAGAATTATAATCTAAAAATTGAAGTTTTTTAAAAGTTAAAAATAATGATGATGATGAAGAAATTACTTTTGAATGTGTTGGTTTTTTATTAAAATGTAATTTAATTGGCTTTTGAATTGCAAATTTTAAAAGAAATATTATTTGCCAAATGGAGAAAATTATCTTCATAAAAAAGAATATTATTAATAAATTTTTTAAATAATTTTTATGATTTTCTTCTAATAAAAAAAATAAATTATTAAATGAAAAAGGAAAAAATTTAAATCAAAAATAACATATAAAAATACAATAATTTAATACAAAGTTTGAAGAAATAAAAATATGAGTTATCAAAGAAGGGAAAATATAATTGATCTCTTAAAACATCATATATTTATTATGAAATTATTAAAGAATTAATTATTGTATATAATTGAAAAAAACATTAAATATACTAGTTTCTAAAAAAATTAAGAAAAATAAGAAAGTATTTTATACATTTTAAAACAATTAAATGTTAAAATATATAAAATAAAAACCATCCTTAATAATTACTTCCTAAATATTCTCCTAATATAATTTTTGTTTTATTTAAATGAGTAAACGTTCATTCAAATATTTTCAAAACATAATATTTTTGAAATTAAATTCTATCATAAAAAATAAAACTTAGTGATATAATAATGAATTATCTTTTTTTTCCAAAAATAAATGTTAATTAAATTTTATATTATTATATTTATATTTGTATATTTTCCAACAAAAAAAATAATTTAAATTTTTTATTTTAATAAAATTATCAGATAAATTAAATTTAACTTGCATAATTACAACAATTTCTTTAAATGTTTTTAAACACTTGGATCTAGAAATTTTTTATAATTGGGTAGTCTCAATATTTATTGCCTTTTAGTTTCAGTTTTTTTTTGATTTAAAAAATTAATGTTAAAATAAAACATCGAAAATATTATTTATTTTTCATTTAAATTTAAAAAATTAAAATTATTTTTAGGATTATATAGGTACAATAATAATATTGAATAATTGAGGATATTTTTTTACAGTCTCTAAAATTTTATTTATTTTATAATTTGAATAATAACTGATTTCTTCTATATAAATTTTTTTTTGAATTAATCCAGTAATACTATTTAAAACATAATAATCTTCAATTGAAATTTCTTTAATTTCTAAAAGAATATCTTCATAATAAGTAATATTTTTACTTTTATTGTAATGATAAATATTTATTTTTTTATTATTTTCTATATTACTATTGTTATCATTTTCTTTTCCATTAATATTTAAATCCTCCAAAGTCATATTAACATTATTTTGTTTTTTAATCAAATTTCCTAAAGAATCTAAAATACACTTTTCATAATCATATTTAAACTTAAAAGGAAGAATACAAATAATAATCATTGAAGATAAAACAATGAACTCGTTTTCTAATAAATATATTAATCCAGTTAAAAATTTACCTTTGTCCATTTGATTTTCGAAATATTTTGAATATAAACTATTTATAGAAGTTCCAGGTTCAATTGTACTAAAAATTTTTAAAACAGAAAAAAAATTGAAGGGGAAAAATTGATTCCTATTTATTTCTTTATTTAAATTCATTTTTGGATTTATTTCAAATAAGGAATGATTTCCAATTTTATAAATTAATTTTGCAAAATTCCACGAAACCAATTGATTAACAAAAAAGACTATTATTTGAAAATCTATATTATACTCCAAACTAATATCTTCAATAGATTTAAAAGGACTAAAATTTTCTAAAATTAATAATAAAGTTGGATTGATATCTATATTTTTTCTGAAAAAGTCAATTACTTCTTTCGTTTTTTGAATTATAACAGAATGAAATGGTTTAATATTATAATAATTTGAATTTGAAATTGAAATTTGAAAGTTATACCTAAATTCAAGATTGTTAATGAATATTTTAGTTATACAATTTTTTTTAATTCCATGAAAAATATTTTCAATGTTTTTATATAACTCAAAAATAAATACTTCCTTAAAATTGTTATAATTTATATTTTCATTATTTTCATCATTAAAAAACCTTTTATTGGTATTTATAAATTTTGTTAATTCTTTGAGTATAAATTTTTTTCTATATTCTTCAAAAAGAAAAATATTAGAAATTGCTTCTAAATTAATTAAAATTTTTTTCACTAAATCTTTATTTAATGTTAAAGTAGATTTTTTGTCAAGGACACAAACTATATTAAACATAATTAATAAAGATTCATTATTTTTGGTGTTTTTATTTTGATTAATTAATTTTAAATCTTCATAATATTTATTTTTATCAATCCAAATAGGAAACGAAATATAACGCTTTTCATCAATTGATAAGTCTAAAACAATTTTATTATTATTATCATCTTTTATAATAAAAGTTTGTATAAATTGTTCTTTTTCAGTAACTAATTCTTTGTTTAATTTTTCTTTATTTTTTCTTTTGAATTTTCCTTTAATGTAATTAAAAAAATCTTCGTTTAAAGGATATTCAATTAAATAATATTCAGAAATAATTTTGCTTATAAAAAGAATTTTTTCCATTTAAAAAAAGTATAAAAAATAAATTAAAAATCTTGAAATTTTTTTAATTAAAAAATAAAAACCCATTAGTTAAATTTATTTAGCATATTTTTTGACCATTTCCTTAACTTTCTTATTATAAGCAGAAGGATTATTCATAAATTCTTTACATATTTCGCTTTCTAAAGGGGAACTCGTAGAAGGAGAAGAAAGTAAAGAAGCTAATTTTTCGATAATATCACCCACTTTTTGAGTTGGTGACCAACTTGAAGCAAAAACATCCATACAAATTTCTCCAGTGTCTCTCTTAATATTAGGATGATACATTGGAGTTACAAACTTAACTTCTGGATGTTTAAATGGATAATTGGGTGGAAATTCAAAAGATAATTCAAATGTTCCTCCTTCAAATGGTGATCCTGATGGTCCTGGTAAATAGACTTTCCATTTATATGGATTATTTTGATCAGGGATTTCTACTATTGCATTACATACTGGCTTTTGAGATAAAGTTTTTAATTCATTGTCAAGACGTTTTGAGGATTTGTTCATTTTTTTTATATATTTTTTTTGTATTTTAATTAATGATTAGATTTTAAAAATAATTATTTTAAATAATATTTTTTTTATTTTCTTAATATCAATAGTAAAAAAAGTTTAAAAAAAAAGAAAAAAAAATGTATAATGTGAGTGAACTACTTCAAGATAATAAAAAATTATATTTAGTCACAAAACAACTTTTTCAAGCGGTTGATACAGATGATTCAGGAAAAATTAGTGAAGATGAATTATGGGTTGTGGTTTGTTCTCTTGCAGATGACTTTGGATATAAAAGACCAACTTTAGATGAAACTATGGAAATTTTAGAAATTGTTGATATGGATAAAAGTGGTGTTATTGAATTTGGAGAATTCAGAAAATTAATTAAAAAAATTTTTAAAGCAGTTCATGAAGGTTATAGTCAATATCTCGAAGATAAAAGGAAGAAAGATACTGAACTTGAAAAATTGGATATGTAATTTAAATAATATTTTTAATTTTTTAAAATATATTTTTATTATTTTTTATTTCTATTTATAAATAAAAAAATTATAAAAGAATAGTTAATTCTAAATCCACTTAAATTTTATCATTAAACTATAATAACTAATGATGAAGAACAATTGAGGCTTTATTATTTTTTTACTTTTTTTTCAAAAACAAAATTATACAATAAATTATAAAAAGAATAAATTTTTTTTTCAATAATTATATGAAAATGATCATTAGTATAAACCACAAAATAATTAATTAGTATAAAAATAATAATTAAATCCTTAAAAAATGACTTTCTATCATTGAAAAAGAAGTTTTAAAAATATGTAATAGGAGAAAATAAAAATTTGTATCTAATATTATTTAAATTTTTTATAAAATTTCTGGAAATTTTATTTTAATAGATATTATATAAATTATATATTATTATTTTTCTTTAAATTATTAAGGAAGATATGAAAAAGTTTAAAAAAATTATTGGTTGTTTAATTTCTTTATTTGAAATTGTTTTATTATAATTAATATTTTATAATTTTTGTTTAACCATAGAACATTGCATTCATATCTTTATTATTATTATATTAAAGGAATAAAATAAGTTGAAAGAATAATAATATATATAAAACTTATATTATTATTTTAATTGATATTAGATGTTAATAGGTTAAAGAAGAAGAATAATAATAATATAGTTGTAAAATTAGATAAATATTAATAAGTTAAAGAAGAATAATAATAATTTATATATTTATTTATTAAAATAAAATTTTCAAATTATTTTTTTCATGGAAAATATAGAAATATAATCACAGACATTTTATAAAAAATATAATTAACATGGGGATTGGGGATTGGGGATTGGGGATTGGGGATTGGGGATTGGGGATTGGG
>JAJJLU010000608.1:0-27490 GCA_023807065.1 Isotricha intestinalis | reverse complement strand
TATGGATGTTTAAAATAAAAATTTATTTAACACTATAAAAAAAATAATAATTTAAATAAAAACTCTAAAATTAATATTTAAGTTATTTATATGATAATTTTTATTCTAAAAAAAATTTTACTGAATATAATACAATATGTAAATCAACTACTAGAGTTAAAGATATTATAAAATATGAAAACAATTTAAATGTAGAAGATGTAAAAAAAAAGAAATTTCTCAAATTATTACATGTTTTTATACACAATGGAATTTTTACAAAAAAATAAAATTCCTTTTATCATATTTAAACAAAATGAGGAAAAAAATTTTATTTTCAAAGAAAAAATTTTTCCTGAGTGCACAATTTATTTTAAAAATAAACAAATATAGGAAAATGCAATTAATGAAGACAAAAAAAATATTTCATTCAAAAAAAAAACATCTTATGGGTGTCTTCAAAGAAAAATCAAATTTGATGATAATAATGATATAGATAGATAACAATAATAAACTTCCTAATCATATTTTTAAGAAATTATATAATAAAACATTTAAAAATGAAATAGGGATTTATCAAAAAATAATTTAAATAAAAATAAAAAAATAGATAATCAAAGATTAGAACAAATAAAAAAAACGAAAAACAATTATATTTTTTTGACATATTAATAAAAGCCAAATAAACATTATTTAATTAATATTATAAACTTATATATTAATAAAAATTTTTATTCATTTTTTAAAAATCCAAATAGTAAAATAAAAATAAGTGTTTTTTGTCTTCTATTTTAATTTTTATTGAATTAGTTTACTTTTTTACAATCATTAAATTTTATAAAATTCAAAACCTCGATTAAAATACATTACATTTTTTATTTTTGAAAAGGGAATATCTTCAAAATGATAATTTATCCCAATTTTTATTAAAATTTTTCTCTATCTTAGAAATCAATTATATGAATCAATAAATATAATTAAGTTTAAAGATTCGCATGGAAATTATCAAAAGATGAATGATAAAAGTTTAATTAAAATATATATTATTATAGTTAGTTAATTGAAATAACGGTTATATTGATTGTAAAGGAATTTTGGGAGATAATTTAATAAAAACAAAATTATTAAATGAATTAATATAACTTATTCTTTTCTTTTTTTGAAAACAATAAATAAAGGAAAAATATCTTTTGATATTATTAAAATTCTTTTATCAATAATGAATTAAAGAATTTGACAGGATAATTTTTAATGATATTGATCCTAATAATGAGAAAATTTAAAAATATGATGTAAGAAAAAAGGGGCATTATTACTTTTGGAAAAGCATCTTTTTAGAACAAAATATTTTTTCAGTAATATAAAGTATAAGTTAATCTAAATTAAATAAAGGTATTAAAGATATTCAAAAACTAAGATTTTAAATTTGATTTTAATATAATAAAGATTTAAGTGAAAATATAATTATTTCACTTTTATTATCTAAATAAATAATTAACATATATTAATTAAAACAACCAAAAAAATATATATTATAATATTAAAAAATTAATTATTTATTTTAAATATTAACTTTAAAAACTCAAAAAATCATTTAAAAAGTCAAAGTATTTCCTTATTAAAAAACATTTTTTTAATTTATTTGACTCGCATTTTCCTTAATATCATTTTTTCTATTAATAATAACTTCTCTCATTCTATTAACATCTCTACTTCCTTTATAATCAGAATCTTTCATTGCAATATTTTCAGTAACAACTTCCCAAGGATTTAATTTACCTTCTTTTAATAATTTTTTATTATTTAAAAATTCACTTTCTTTATTTTCATTTTCTTTTTTTTTTGAAGAAATTTTTTCTAATCTTTCATTTGTAAAATTATTTAAATATTCAATTGCATTTTTCCTTGATTCTTCTTTTTTTTGTAATTCAAAATTTATTTTCTCTTCTATTTTCTTTCTTCTTTCATTTTGTTCTTTTTCTCTTTCTTCAATTCTTTTTTTTTCTTCTTCATCAATTTCAACATTCATATTCATCATATTATTCATTCCTAAATTCATATTATTGAAATCATTCATTGAATCTAAATTTATATTTTCATTCATATTTTGTTCTATATTATTTTCTGATTCCGGAAAATCAAAATTTGTTCCTGGATTTGTACTTTCTGGGATTTGATTTGAGTCAAAGTCCATTTTTTTTTAAATAATTTTTTTTTTTTTACTATTGTGGATAATTTTAAATTTAACAAATATATATTTGTTTATTTTAATTCATTAATTTATACATTCAATTCAAATGAAAAATTTTTTTAATTTTCCTTTCAATTTTTAGATTTTTGAGTATTTATGTTATATTGAATCATTGCTATTAACATAAATATTATTTTATCTTTTTATAATTGAAAAATTATAAATTAAAAAATTCCTTCGTAAATAAATAAATTGATAAAAATAACTAAATTATATTTTAAAGCTATTAATAGTATTTAAACTATTCAATTTTATTATATTTAATAAAAGTAAATTAAATAATAATGGACAACCAAAAAGAAAAAGAAGAAAAAATAATAAAATCAATAATTCCAAAAATAACAGATTACTTTGCTGATAAATCAACATTAACAAAAGACAAACTTCAAGAATTTTTAGATTATATAGATTTAACATTTTGGAATACAGAAGATGAAAAAGAAGTATTATGGAAAGCCTTAACAACAAATTCAAATGGAAATAGTGTAGGAAAAATATCAGTAATAAAAAATTTAACTGATTTTATTCATTCAAATGGGAAAGATTTATTTCAACCTGAAAAATCATTAGAAAATTCAATAAGACAATTATTTTCTTCTCAAATTCAAATAAATTATTCTAATGATATAAATGATTATGATGAAGATATTTTATATGAATTTTATAAATTATTATGTGTTTTTAAATATAATGATAATAAATCAATTATTTTATATGAAATTGAACAATATTTAAAAGATTATCCTTTTTTAAATATTAAATTAGAACAAGTTAATGAATTATTTGAAAAAATTACTAAACAAAAAGTAAATGAAATTGGAAAAGATGTTTATTTTAATTGTATGGAACATTTGGATAAAAATTTAAAAAATAAATTAATTGAAAATACTCAAGGAGTAAAAACTTTTACAGATGAAGAATTAAATGAACCTGAATTAAATAATTTTAATAATCTTTTAGATTTTTCTAATATAATATATAAATGCAATGAATCACTTGTTGTAATAAATAAAAAATTAATTGAGTCTCAAATTCAAAATGATAAAATATTAATTGAATATTATACTAAATATTTTAATTGTATGATTTCCTCTATTCAAGTTTATACATATGAAATACAAAAACTTTATAATGAACAAAAACAAAAATTTGAATATTATCATGATAGAATTGGAACTAAAATAAATTTGTTAAAGGAAGATAATAACAATTTAGAAAATAAATATAAAAGTTTAAAAGAAGAAACTGAAAAAAACTCAAAAGAAAATTTAGAAAAACTTTATGATGAATTACATGATATTAAAAATCAAAATGATAATTTACAAAATGAAATAATAAATTTAAAAAAAGAAATAGAAGAAAAAAAAAAGAATATAATGGATTATGAAAATAAAAATGATTTATTAGAAAAAAATAAAAGTGATTTAGAAGCAAAATATAATAGATTAGAAAAAGAAAAAGAAATTTTAGATAATCATTATAATAAACTTTTAAGTGAATTTAATAGTAAAATATTAAAAGAACAACAAGAAGAAGAAAGAAAAAAAGAATTACAAAAAAATGATTTAAGTCAAAGTCAAGAAATGTTAGTTTCAATGAATAAAGAAACTTTAACTTCATATATGATTGAAAGAGATAATTATTGTAA
The DNA here is from genome assembly GCA_023807065.1 of Isotricha intestinalis. Taxonomy (NCBI): domain Eukaryota; phylum Ciliophora; class Litostomatea; order Vestibuliferida; family Isotrichidae; genus Isotricha; species Isotricha intestinalis. Next base: position 23,612 of record JAJJLU010000608.1, on the reverse strand, counting down.
TCAATTAGAAGAAATCAATAAAAATTTAAAAAAACAAATTGAAAATTTTGAAAAAAATCAAGAAAAAATAGAAAAAGATTTTTCTGAATTAAAAAGTGAAAATGCAACTTTAAAATTACAAAATGATAATTTAAAAGATAATAATGAACAATTAAATAAAGATTTAGATTCTTATAAAACAGGAAAAACAAATTTATTAAGTAATTTATTAAAAGATGAAGAAGATTTTCAAGGCAATGGAAGTAATAACTTAAATAATAATAATTCAATTAAATTAAATAAAAGTCAAACATTTATAAAACAAAACTTAACTCCAATATATATTAAATTTTCATATAGAAAAGAACCAAAGAAAGATATAAATAAAATAAATTTTGATTATTTAGGATTAAAATTAGAAGAAACTATTTTACAACAATTAGAAGATGATTACTTTAATCCAAATGGAACTTTATGTTTTTCAGAATTTATAAAATATTTAGATCAAGATAAAAATCAAACTGAATGTATATTATTTATAACACAATCTTTTTATTATTTTTTTAATAAACATTCATATGAAAAATGCTTTTCTATTCCATTAAAATTTTTAAAAACAATAAATGCTTCAACAAATAATAATTTTATTTCTTTAACTTTTGAAAATGGAGAAATAGTTATTTTTGAAATTTTTCGAATTTTAGAAATAATTCAATTTTTTAAAACATTAAACGTTCTTCAAAAAGATATTCAATATACAATAAATATAAATAATTATAATAATCAAAATTTTGAAAAAAATAAAAAAAAAAACTATTCAAATTCACCTTATTATGGTAAAGTAAATATATCAGGTTATTTAAAAAAGAAATATGATAATATTCTTCAAAATAGTTTTTCAAAAAGATTTGTAGCCTTAACTAATTTAGGTTTAATAATAATGGATGATCCACAAGGAAAACCTTTAGAAGTTATTAATCCTTTATTTGCTAAAATTGAAGAATATAATACTAAAAAAGGTTTATGTCTTGAATTAGCTATAGGAAAAAATAGACATATTTTTTCTGTTAGTAATGATACTCTAAGGAAAAGGTGGAGAGAAGAAATTGAAAAATGGATTTTAAATACTTATAATGATAAAATAATTACTATTTGAAAATTATATTTGTTATAATATTTATTATTTGGGGAAAAAATATTTTTTTTTGAAAAAATTTTTTTTTATCAATTATTAAAGAAAATATTATTATTTTTTGATAAATTATTTTTTATAAATGAAAAACAAATCCAGAGGTTTTAATAAGAAATTAGATATTATAAGTGATTATAATTTATCTACTAATTCTACATATGAAAAAATAAAAATTGTAACTACAACTAAGAATAAGGATTCAATCAATAAAAAATTTTATATTAATGGTTGTTTTTCAGAAACTAATTTAAATCAAATTCCAATTTTAAAAAATCCTTTGAAAAGAAGTATAATTGAATTTGATAAATCAAAATTTCAATTAAATCAAAAAGTAAAAAATAAAAAGAATAATTCTCAAGAACATAATCATTTATATAAATTTAATAATAAATTTCATAATAGAGCAAAAACTAAAGTTGAAAACATTGGAATTAATAATTATAAAAATTATACTAAATTAATGAATCAAGAGAAAAAAATTTCGAATGATTATTTACCTTATATATCAAATTCAAATATATATAAAAAAATTAATATCACAAATCCAAATAAAAATAATGAAAACGAAGAGAATGAAAGCAAAAAAAATATTAATAGATTTAAAGAAAATAATAAAATAAGATTAATTGTTTCAAAACAAATAAGAAACTATAATAATATTATGCAAATATATACTCAAACAAATAGGGAAATTCAAAGTAGAAATAAATATTTAAACAATAAATTAACAAATAAAATAAAAGAAAGAAAACCAATTATAATAAAAAATAATAATTTTACAAAAATAGATAATAATGATGAAGATATTAGTTTTATAGAAGAAATAAATGATTTATTCCAAAATGTAGAATCTAAAAAGAAGAATATTAAAATAAATAAAAATATAATTTTTGAAAATTGTTCAAATAATGTAGATAATTCTACTGAAATAAAACCAGATTTTAATCAAATTAAAAATAATACAACTGATTCAAGACCTTCAACAAGTTATGGTAATATTGATGCTAGAAAAAATAATTTAATAAAATTAAATCAAGCTTTAAAATAACTGATTGAGAAATTAAAATAATAAATAAATTAGTTATTATATTTTTATTTATTTATAATAAATAAAAAATTATCAGTTTTTTAATTTCATATAAAAATTTAAAAAATAAAACTTATCTTATTTAAAATAATAGAATATTTTTAATAAAATGAACTAAATAAATTTTGTTTTCATTTATATGAATCATATAAATATTTTTTAACTTTAAAAAACTAAATACATAAAATAAACCCACAAATAATAAATAAAAAAATAGTTAAATGAATCCAATTAATATAAAAGTTGCTCATTGATTTTTTAAAGAAGTTATAAATTCTTGATTTTTAAAGTTTATATCTTTAATACTTTTATCAGGAGTTTTATTTTTTTTTAAAGAATTTGGAAATATAATTTTATTGTTTTCATTTCTGATTTCATTTTTAATATCATTTTTTTTATTTTTATAACTTAACATTTTATTCCTTGCCCTAGAAAAATTATCATCACTTTTTTTAACTTCTTCAGGAGTTAATATATAAGTTTTAATATAATTTTTTCCATTAAATTGTTTATTAACTTTAAATTGATATTTATTTATTTGTCCTATTCTTTTATTTTCTTCTTCCATTTTTTGAAAATTTTTTTCTTCGTCTTTTAAGTTATTAATATCATTTGATTTATTTGAAAATCCTTTTTTTGTTTCTTGAAAATCTTTTTTATTTAAAATATTATTTACATTAACATTAAAATTAACATTAAAGTTTTGAACATTTTCTTCAGTTGAAAGATTATCATCTTCATCTTCCTTAACTTTATTTATAAATATTAATTCATTTAAAGAATTAAACATTAATGAAAAAACTTTATTATATGCTTTTTTTCTTTCATTTGATTCTTTTAAAATGATATTTTCTTTTTCATCATTTTTAAAAATTTCTTCATCACTTTTATAATTTTCTTCTTGACTATTTTCTTCATTTTCTTTTTTTACGTTTAAAATATGTTCATAAATACTTTTAATATATTCTTTAAATAGATGATTATTATCTTTATTACATTTATTTAATAAGAATATTTCAAATTGATCATTATCAATTAAATCAATCATTTTATCAATAACTTTAACATATTCATTTTCTATTATTTTTTTCCTTTTTTTTTCTTTTTCTTCATAAAAAGAATTTAATTCTTGTAATCTTAAACTATATCTTACTGATTTATTCATATTTATTCTACTTGTTTTCAATCTATTTGAATAAGGAATTTGACTATCAAAATTTGAAGAATCATTATTTAGTGTTGATGAAAAAGTATCTTTCATAAAAGGAGTTTGATATCTTGTGTATATATTAATTTTATTTCTTTCATATTTTCTTAATGAACTTCCTTTTTTTTGTTTATTTAGTTTTGATTCAGATTTTTTTTTTGATATTTTAAATTTATTTTATTTTTGACCTTTTTTTCAATTGAACTATCACTTAAAAAAGATGATTCTAAGAAATCTGAAGAATTTGAGTCTTTCATTTTTACTTTAAATTATTTATTTTTATTATTTTTATTTATAGATTTTTTTTAATTTTTTTCATTATTTAATGAAATAATTTCTTCTAAACGTTTAATTTCTTTTAATTGAATTTCTATATATGATTTATCTTTATTAATTTTTTTCGTTAATTTTTCAATTTCTCTTTCAATTTCTATATTATTCGATTTATATTTATTACAATGTTTTTCTAATTTAATAATTTTAAAGTGTATATCAGATTTTTCTTTTTTTAAAATTTTAATTTCTTCTTCAACAGTTATTTCTTTTTTTTTTGAAAAAGGATCATTTATATAATTCATATTAAAATGATGATATATTAAATTTTGATGTGCATTTTTTTTTAAATTATGATTATCTTTATCTTTTGAATTTTCATTTTTTTTATTTACATTTTCAACTGGAGTAGGACATTTTTTATCATGTTCTTTTATCCAATTCATTCTTTCTTTTTTATAATTTAAATTTAATTTTAAATAAATATAAAATAATAATTTTAAAAAAGAAAATATGATTATAATAAGTTGTGAAGAAATCTTTAAATAAAAGATTTTTTCAATATTTATTTTATTAATGTATTATAATTAAATAAATTTTTTGAATAAAAACAAAGATTTAATAGAAAAGGAAAATTAAGTTTTTTTTTAAATAATAATTAGTTTATGAATAGTCAATTAAAATTTAATATTATTAATCATGAACAAAATTATATTTAAAATAAATAAATGAGAAGAATTAGCAATAATTATAGCAATAATTAGTTAATTTTTAAAAATTAATTTTCCAAAATGGAAAATGAAACATTAGTTCAAAATATAAATACTATATTAAAAATAATAAGTGAAAATGAAATTTCAATCAAAGAAAAGGATTTATTACTTTTTATTTTAAACATAGAAAATTTAATTCAAAATCCAATTATATACCAATTTTATTCTCAAAACAATTGCATTTTTAATAAAAAAAATGCTGGATTTTCAAATGAATATATTGAAAAAATAAATAATCTGGGAAAAAGAAATTTAACAATAAAACTTTTATTGGCTTTATATTTTTATTTTTTTGAAAACAATTACATAAAATCTAAAAGAAAATTTAATGTTTCAAAGATATTATTTAATAAAATTGATATTTATTTTCTAATTCAAAGAAAAATAAATCAATTGTTTTATTCTCAAATTTTTAATGAAAATGATATAATATTATTCTCTAAATTTTTATTAAAAATTAATAAAGATATATTTGCTTTTAAATTAATTAAGAATATAATAAAAATAATAAAAGGAGAAAATTTAATTTGTAATAAAATTATTGAAGAAATTTGTTTGTTTATAAATTCTGAAAAAATTAACTTTAATTATTTTCAAATTTCTAAAATTCTTTTTTTTATAATTGATAATGTAGAATTAACTCAAGAAAATAAAACTAATATTGAAAATATTTTAATATCTTTACATTTATTAAAATATAATAAAAAGTTATTTGATTATTTAATGGAATCAACTTTATTTCATTTTGAAAAAATAGGAAATAAAACATCTTTAACAAATAAAAATAATTTCGATATAAAAAATTTATTTTTATCTTTCAATTTAAAATTAGATTTTTTAAAAAAATTAATTGAAAAAGAATATGAATTATTTTTCAATGATAATTATAAATTATTTTCTGGGTTTATTATTAATAAATCTTCTTTTATAAAATTAAATAAAATTAATAATTTAGGAAAAACACAAGGTTGTACAATTATAATTTCATTCAATTTTTCAAAAATTAAAAATGAAAAAATATTTATATTAAATTTAATGAAAGAAAAATCACTAATTCCATATTTCTCAATTTATATAGAAAATGAAAGTTTATTATTTTCAATTTCTCAATTCAAAAAAGAAGATTTTTCTTTTCCAAAAGAAAAAGATATTCTAATAAAAGAAAATAATACATATTTAATTATATTTTCAATTGAAAAAGCAAATTCAAAAAGAATAACAATAACAGTAAATGGAAAAGAATATGATTATACTTTAAAATATGGAAAAAATATTGATTATCCTTTTAAATATGAAAATTCTGAATTATATATTTATAACAATCTAAACAAAAATAAAGGAATAATTGGAACTATTTTTTTATTTGATGGTTATTTTCCAAAAGAAATAATAAAAATTATATCTTCTTTTAAAGGTAATTATGAAAATATTGTTTTATGCAATGAATGTCATTTATATAATTTCAAAAATAATATTAGAAATCATTTGAATGATTTTCTGCAATTATCAGAATTTAATTTAATTGAAAAGTTAAAGGCAATGATTACACCAAAAATCACTTTAATAGAAGGAAATAATAATAAATTAAAAGAAAATTATTTTAATATTAAAAGTATAAGAGATTATGATAAAGATATTATAGTTAATGGTGAAATAAAAGCTTTTAATAATTTATCTTTATCAGTGTATAATTTTTTATATTATGATGGATTAAAATTTCTTCAATTAAATTGTGAATTTTATTATCAAATATTAATTACAGAAAAAATAAAAGATTATGAAATAATAAATCAAAATTTTTTAAATTTAATAAAATTTTTACAATTTATTATTCGTAGTGTTAATAATGACTTTTTATATTTTCAAAAAAATATTATATTTGAAAATCAAAATTTAATGAATGATTCTTTTATTGATTTATCAATTGAAAAACTAAATACTGAAACAAATGAATTGATTTTTATTTTTTCTTCAATTTGTGAAATAATAAAATTATTAAAAGGAGATAAATCATTAATTATTGAAGAATTTATTGGTATCCTTCCTTTATTATGTATTAAAAATAAATCTGAATTTATTTCTTCTTTAACATATAAATTTATAAATTTTCTTTTAGACATAAATTTATATAAAAATGAAACTAAAAATATGTTAAGTAATGTTTATTTAAAAATTGATCTGTGCCTTGATTGTTCTAAGGTTGATTTATTAAAATGTTTTTTATTAAATAAATTAATCGATATGAATGATAATTCAGAAGAATTTAATCAATTATTTGATCATTTGATAAATAAGATAATAAAAAAAGAAGAATTAAAACTTAACAATCTAAATTTAGATAATCATGAAAATAATGAAATTAATTTAATTGAGTATTTTATGAAAAAAATAATAAAAAAATTAAGGGATTCAAATATTTCTCTTCAAGATTTAACTAATTTATCAAATATTTTAAAGTTATTTTATAAAAATTTAAATGAAATAAAATTTGAATCGAAAGAAATAATAGAAATAAAAGAAGTAAAAAAGGAAATTTTAGAAAGAAAAGATTCAGAAAAAAATAAAAAAACAAATCAAAAAATAAAAAAAGAGGAAATAAATGAAGATGATAAATTTAAAGGATTTATTTTTTCTGGATTAAAAGCAGCTCAAAGTATTAATAATAAAAATAAAGATTATTTAAATATAATTGATTATATCAAAGCAATTTTTATTCAATTTATTCATTTTATAAAAATATTTGATGAACAATTTTTTAAAATTTTAATTGAATTACAAAGATTAGATTTTGATGAAGGACATCAAATTTTAATAGATGGAAAAAAATCTTTTCTTTCTTTTTATTCCCTTTTATTTAAACAAATTAAATTTAATAAATTTGAAAACTTAATTGAAAATGAAATATTTAAAATAAACGAAGAAAAAATAAACGATGATAATTTTATTGAAAGATTTAAATATTTATTAGAATTAGTACAAAATTTTAGTAATGATGAAATATTAAAAGTAAATGATAATAATCCTAAAATTTTACTATATATGAGACAATTAATATATTCTTTTATAATGAATATTTTAAAAGACTTTACTTCAAAAACAAAAACAGAAAAAAATAACCAAATAATCTTTCAAAAAGCTTTACATTCTCATAAAAATTTATTAATTAAATACTATCAAAATTATAAAATTTTCGACGATGAGGGTTCTAAATTATTTTACAGTGAAATAATTAATATAAGTGAAATATTAATAAATCATGATGATATTGGAGACAATGATAATAATCCATTTATATTTGATTTAATATTTGATTTATATGTAAAGTATCATAATATGTCAGAAATAAATAAAAAAACAATTCCTGAAATTTATAAATTTTTAATATTTAAATTAAATTCAAGTTTATCAAATGAAATAATTAATGAAAGTAATTTAGTCACAAAAAATATTTTATATTCAATTATTTTATTTTATAAATTATTATCAAGATTTAAAAATATTAATTTTAGTGATTCAAATGACATAAATGCTCAATTTTGTTTAAATTTTTCTTTAAATAGTTTTCTTTTTTCTTTTGATCCTTTCTTTTATAATTCCAAAACTTATAATCTTGGTAATGATAATTATAAATATTTCTTAGAAATTATAATTGAAATTTTTATTGAATTATACTTTTTAACTGGAGAAATCAATTATATTAATTTTATAAGAAATTGTACTTTAAAACAACCATATAATGACACTTCTTATTTTTATGATTTTGATAAAAAATATATTGAACCAGAAAATGAAAAAAAAGGTTTTTTTAATTTTTTTCAAAAAAATGAAAAACAAAAAAAAGAACCAAGAAAGTTAATGTGTGTCCATTATTATATTAAATTTACTCTTTATTCTTTAAATAGAAAAAAATGTGATAATTTAATTAAACCACTTTACATACAATTAAAGGAAGTTTTGGAAAAAAATATTTTTTCTTTATTTTCTAATAAAAAAATATTAAAAGATAAATTAAATTTAATTAACGCTCAATCAGAAAAAGATATATTATATAAGAGAGTTTTTTCTTTTTTTTATTATGAAAAATATAAAGATCCAAAAAAAGTAAATAATGGGGAAGAATATATAAAAAGGAAAATTAAAAAGGAAAAATATAATGAAATTTACAAAAAATATTTTAAACTTTCTTATGGAAAAAATGGTAAAGTCAAACAAGATAACAACAATGAAATTAGTTTAAATTCAACTTTTAAAACATCAAAAACTTTAAAAAAAGTAGATTTTCATTGTAGTAGTGTATTAGGAGAAATAAATATTAAAAAAAAATTAAGTTTTCATTCAAATGAAGAAGAAAAAAATACTGAGAATATTTTTCAAGATGAAGAGATTGATGAATTTATTCATAAATTTGAAAAAAACATTATTTGTAAAAAATTTAATGTTTTCAAAGATAATTATCTTATTGATTTCCATGAAATAAATATAAGAAAAGTTTTATGTAAAAATATTTTTGCTGAATATTTTAAAAAATATTTATTTAATAATGAATTTTTTTTAGAATTGAGAAAAAATTATTTAAAACATTTTTATTATAATCAAATTAATAATGTTGATAGTGATTGTTATTTAAGTTTTCCTTCTAAATTAAGAAATTATTCAAATCAAAATAATTATATAAGAATATTTTTAAAACCTGATTTACATTATTTTACAAAAGAATCTTTTCCAATATCTCATAAGAAAATTAATCTAAATTTTACAATAAACAATGAAACAAATAATTTATCTTTATTTAAAAATAGAATTAATTTAAATTTTGATTTTTCAAATTCTCAATTTTTTGATTCTGAATTAATTACAAATGATTATATAACACAAGGAATTATTTTTTTAACAGAAAATTACTTTATTTATAAATCTAATTCAAGTCAAAATAAAGATGAGAGAATTAGTAGATTAAGTACAACTTATAATTCTATAAATAAAGTTTTTTCTTCTTTTGAAAGTGATATTAATAAAATAAAAATAAAAAATTTATATTTTAGATATGAAGATATTATTATTGTTTATGTTAAAAGATTTCTTTATCAATTTCAAGCAATTGAAATATTCCTTTTAAACGGAAAAAGTTATTTTTTTAATTTATTAAATATTCCAAATAAAGAAAATTTAATAGTAAATTTAAAAAATAAAAACATTCAAATAATAACAGATTTAAAAGAATATTTTAATAAAAAGAATATTATAAACAATTACTTAGAAAATAAATTATCTACATTAGATTATTTATTAAATATAAATTTTTATTCTTCAAGAACATTTAATGATTTAAATCAATATTATATTTTTCCTTGGTTATCAGTGTTAGATGAAAATAGTTTAAATGTAAAACTAAGAGATTTTAAATATCCTTTAAGTGCTCAAAATCCAAATAAAAGAGATATTATACTCTTTAAATATGAAGAAACGGAAAATAATAACGAAAAAAAAAATAAATTTATTAATCATTATAATTCACATTATAGTACATCATCTTTTGTTAATTTTTACTTAATTAGAATATCTCCTTTCAATGAAAATATTATTAAACTTCAAAATGGAAAATATGATGATCCTAATAGAGCTTTTGTCTCAATAACTCAAGTTTTAGAAATTTTAAATAAATTCGATGATAATAGAGAATTAATACCTGATTTCTTTTATTTAACTGAAAGTTATTTAAATTTAAATTATAATAATTATGGGAAGAGAGATGTGGATAAATTATATATTAATAATATTATTTTTGATAATTATTTTAATGGTTATAGAATTAATATAATAAATCCTTTTAAATTTATGATAAGATATAGAAAATTATTAGAAAGTTCAATTATTTCTAAATCAATTAACGTTTGGATTGATAATATTTTTGGTGTTAATCAATTAAATCTAAAAAAAGAAGATTGTAATTTGTTTAGTAAATATAGTTATGCAGAAAAAAATAATTTTAATTTGTTGATTGAAAAATATAATAAAAAAAATTTAAGTATTGAAGATATTTGTTTGAAAATAAAAGAGAAAACTAGTTTTATTTTAAATTTTGGACAAACACCAATGAAACTTTTTGAAGAAAAAGTAAAAGAAAAGAAAAATTTAATTAAGAATTGTAGTATTAATACTCAAAAATTAAAAAAAAATGGAAAAAATAATTCAATAGATGATTTTAAATCATTAGATATAATTAATAAAAAAACAATAATTTTTTTATCATATTGTCATTTAAATAAAAAATTATCAATCATTGAAGAAGAAGAAGAAGGAGTCTTTTTATCATTATTTGAAAATTTAAATGAAACAAACTTAGAATTGAATGAAATAACTAAAATTAATTTAAAAGGAATAATTTTAAGTAATTTTCAGAAATTAAATGATGAAAAATATATTTATAATTTAAGAAACTCTTTAACATATTTAAAATATGATGAAGAGAGAGATTTTATAATTGTTTCAAATCAAAACAATAATTCAATTATATTCCATTCAAATAACATGAATGATTATTGTTTTATTTTACCTTCATTTACTTGTTCAATAATTTCAATTTCAAATAATGAAATAATAACAGGACATATTGATGGAATAATTATTCATTGGAAATTAATATTAGAAAATAAATTTCTTAAATTAGAAATGAAAAAAAAAATTAATGCTTCAAATAAACCAATTTTATCTATTTCTTATAATAAAGATTTTAATATTATATTAACAAATAATAATAAAGATTGTTCTGTTTGTATAAGAAAATTATATAATTTTGAATTAATTTCTGTTATTTATTTAAATACTTATAATAATTATTTTAGATATTTAATTGTAGATCAAAAGATGAATAATTTTAATTTTTTTATTTATATTATTGCATATTATTTAAATAAATTTAGTCTTCATTGTTATACTGTAAATGGGATTAAAATATGTGAAAAATTAGATAATATTTGTAAAAGTTTTTATATTTTTAATAATGGAAATATTTTAACTTATTCTTATATTTTAAAAGGTTTCATTGTTTCAAAAGGAGAAGATTTGAATGATATTTTATTCATTAAAAAATTAGATATTGAAAAAGATATTATTTACTTTGAATTCGATGAAAACTCAAAATTTATTTATTATATTTACAACAACAATAATATTCAAAATATGAATTATTTATGTTTAACTAATGAAGATATGGAACAAATTTATAAAGAAGAAAATTTTTTTGAAAATGAACAAAATGTTCATAAAGATATTTGGGATGATATTGAAGAATATGGAAGTTTAAATGATACAAATTATAAAAAAATAAAAACTGAATCATCTTCAAATTAAAAAAAATATTTTAAATGTTCTGAAAAGATACTAATTTTTATAAATAAAAGTAAGTATATTTAAACAATAGCTTATGTATTCAATTTTAATTTGTATAAATAAATGGAATTTAATATATAATTAGAATTGTTATTTAAATATAACTAAAATTAAAAGAATTAAATTAAGAAAAATGGAAAAAATCAATAAATTTTTAAAAAACTTTATTAACTAAAAATAAATCACTATTAATTTTTTAAATAATACTTCAAAAAAAATCATAATAAATCTAATAAATATTTTCTTATTATTTTGATTTTATAATATTACTGAAGCTTTTTATCTGTTTTAATTAAGGAATTATTAAAAATATTATTTAATATTCCATAAGAATTAATTATAAGATTTATATTTTCAATTGAAAAATGAATTCTAAATTGAATTTATAAAATAAAACCAATAATTCTGATTGTGACTTAAAAGAGAGAAATATCATATTTTTGCTAAATTAAATTATTATTAATTTTTTAAGCAATTTATAAAAATGATAATATTAATTTCTTTTAATAATTAATTCATATTGAATTATAAAATGTTTATAAATTTATTTTTCATATATAAAAAAATAAATGAGAAAAAATCAATGCAAGTTAAAAATTTTCATTCACAATTATTATGAAGATGGAACAGAAGGAGATGAAACACATTTTATATCATATTATAAAAAACCAACCAATTTTAAAGGTAATCATAAGAAAACTAAATCAGTAAATTTACAAAATAAAGAAATAAATATTAATTCAATATTACCGAAAAATAATAATAATAATTCCATGAATAATAATAAAAATAATAATAATCAAAATTTTAAAAAGAAAAAAAGTTCAACTTCAAAAAATAAAAATTCAAATAATACAACAAGTTATATTCATAAAGATTCATATCCAGATTCAATGAAAACAGTTTCAGTAAATAAATTTTCAAATACATATAACAACAACATTAATTATGATATATATAATAATAATAATAATTTAAATAATTCTCAAAATTTTAACAACACAATAAAAATGAAAAAAGAAATGTTAAATAATAAAAATTTATCAAGATCAAAAAGTCCAAATATAAAAAAAATAATAATTAATCAACCTTTAAAAACAGAAGATGAAAAAGTTTCAATTCAAATTAATGATATTATTTTAATTAAAGAAAAAATTAATGATTTAATAAGAGAAGAAAGTGAATTAGAAAAGCAAAAATTTGATATTACAGAACATTTTGAATTTAAATTAAAACCAATAAGAGAATTAAATCAACAATTAATAATAGAAAATAAAATTATTATTGATAAAGAAGATGAATTAAGTGGTCAATTAGCTTTATTAAAAAATCAATATAGTCAATTAATTAGTCAATTAAATGAAAAAAATGATATTATTAATGGATTAAATTCTACTTATGAAAAAGAAAAAGAATCTTTTGATAAACAAAAAAATGAAGAAGAAGAAAATTGCAATAATATTTATAATCAAGCTCTTGAAGATATTGATAATGGAAAACAAATTGAAATAGATGATATTTTTCCTTAATAAATTTTGTAAATTATTTAAATGAATTAGTTTTATTTCATATTTTTTTTATTATTTGCCTAATATCTTCATTATTATTATATATATAGGTGTATTTAATAAAAAAATAAAATTTAAAACTTATCAAAAAATATAAATGTATCAAAATTTTTTTTTCTGACAAATTATTAAATAATTTTATTTTCATTTAATTTTTGATATTGTTTCCCAAAACTTGAATTATAAAAATGATTATATAATTAAATAAATGTTCTTATATTTGTAAATCATTTTATTGAGAAAAAATTATGGATTTTTTCTTTAAAAAAATTAGAACACTAATTAAAGTAAAATTTGTATTCTTTAATATATAGTTTTTTATTAAATAATATTAAAAATTATTTTTTCATTTATTAAAGATTGTATTCTTTTTTTTCTATATAAATTTTTACATAAAAAAGAGAAACACTTAAATGGAAAACATTAGAAGTCATTTTAATGTTTATTTAATAGTTTTAATTTTTTTGAGTAATTAAAAAGGATTTTTATTTTATTGAATATTATTCATAATATAATAAAATAAAGAAAATATTCCTTTAAGAAGAATAAGGATTTAGTTTCAAAAAGAAAGATGAAAACTCAATTATTAAAGTTATTCTTTTAATAATAAAAAATACCAATAAATTGAAATAATAATAATCCAAATTAAATGCACTATCACAATCTATTAAAAATTCAAAAAAATTACTTAAATAATCTTCATAATAAAAGATATCAAAATCTTTTATTAAATATTATTTCAGGAACAAATCAAAATAAAGATTTAATTGACTCAAATAATATGATGATAATTAATTCATAATTTATATTATTTTATATAATGTGTTTTGAGTTTTAAATATTATTTTCTGTATTTTATTATACTATTATTAAATATTTTAATTTATTATAAAAAACTTGAATCATAATTTATTATTATATAATTATAGATATATAAAAATAATAACCTGTTATTTACTTATAATATAATAAAACATACTTTATGCTTTTTAATTTAAAACTTATTGGAAAACATATTTATAAAAATTCAATCAATATATACCCAATTAATCATACAAATTAAATGTATGAATTATAATTGAGAAAAATATAAACAAATCTTTATTTTAATAGACCTTTATATTTTTTAAAGATTTTTCATATTATACAAAAATGAGATATAACAATTTAATTTATAAAAAACAAATACTATCAATATCATAAATCTTTACTTTCAAAATCATTATCACATTATTAAAAAATTTTATAGATTAATTTAAATTAAATCATCTTTTCAGTTACTATTAACTCTTAATGGGCTATATTATAAATTATTAATATATAATTTTTACTATTATAAAAAGTTGAATTTATATTTTCTTTGGATTACTTGAAGAAATAATATTTTTCCATTTATTTATAAGTTTTTTATCTCCAAGAATTCCTAAATTATTTTCAATTGAATTTACCAAAATCATTTTATTATTTCCTTTAGTATATTTTAAAGCAGTTTGAATAACATAATTTCCAAAATTATTTTTAATTAGCATTCCAATTGTTTTTTTATTAATACAAGTTTCTTTAATAAAATAATCAATAAAAACTTGACTTTTTTCAATTAATCTTTCAATAACATTAGAAGAAAATTTCATGATAGATAATTCAGTACAATTACCAAAAAATTGTTGAAAAATATGAATAATATCTTCATGAGTCCAATTATCAATTACTATTTGTAAAGCATAATTTCCATAAGGATTTTGAACTAATTTAAATGCTTTTTCTTTTAATTTTTCTTTAATAATTTGATAATATTCTTTTTTATATTGTATTACTAAAATTTTTTTTACTAAACATAATCCATTAGCATGATTTGAGAGAAAGATTAAATTTTCTACAATAAAATTAAATATTTCATAACAATATTCTGTTTCAAATGTCATAATTATTTTTTCTAAAACATGAGTTCCATAAACATCTAAAGATAATTTTTGTAAATTTAATTTTATAGGTTGAAGTATCATTTGTTTTTCATTTCTTGTTTTTAATTTTCCTATAATAAATTGAGTAGGATAAGTAGCAATTTTATTTAAACTTAAAATTATTATATTATTTGTAATTATGCTTAAATAATTGAATCTATCATTATTATCTAATAAACAAAATAATTGAGTACAAAAATAATTTCCATATGAATCTTGAAAAAGACATATTAAATTATTTTCTATTTCCTTATATATTAAATGGATTATTTGAGATGGTGTTGATGATAAATATTTTGACAATATTTTACTTCCATTTTGATTTGTTATTATATTTAGAAGATCTTGTTTTATTTTTTGAAATATATTTATATTTATTAAATTTTCTTTTTTTAATTCATTTTCCAAATCAATAAAATATATTTCTAAATAATATGAATTTGTAAGTTTTTTGTTAAAATTATATTTTGAATACGTTTGATTTAACCTTTGGAAATTGAAATAATTTGTATTATAAAAATTTCTATTGTTATTAAAAATATTAATCTCATTATTATGCATTGGAAGTGAAAAATTATTATTAAAACACTGATTAATTAAATTTGAACTGTAATTATAATTATTATTAATTAAATTTTGATTAAATTTCTGACTTTGAGAACTCATAGGGAATAATAAATTATTATTATTATAATTTATCATTCTATTAAAACTATTAGTTTCATAAATATCATTATAATCTTTTCTTTTAATATTTGGATTAAGAAAAGTATCATTATTATCATATATAAGGAAAGTGTTTGAAATTTCCATTGTTTTACTTTTTTTAATTGATTCTCCATAATTTTCATTATTCTGTTTATTATTTGAAGGAGAAGATAATGAATCTTTATCTGAATTAAATAAATCTTCATTGTCTTTAAAGATTTCAAAATTATATTCAACACCCAATTTTTCTATATTTATTGAATTCTGTTCATTTTGAACATTTTCAGGATCATTATTTTTTGCACTTTTTTCTGTTTTATTTTTGAAATTGTTTTGTTCGATTCTTTCTTTTTTGTCTAATGATTTTGGTATATTTTCATTATTGGTGTTTTTCATTAAAATGTTTAAGTTTATATAATAAGATGAAGATTTATATTAAATTCAATTATTATTTTTTATTTTTTTTTAAATTCAAACATTAAATTTTTTAGTAATATCATATATATTAATTTAAATTTATCAGTTATAAATTAATTATTTATAAATTGTATCTTTAAAAGACTTAAACTTATAAAATTTTCAGTTTAAATTGTTATAAATAAATTTTTTTTATCAAAATAATTTGATTAAATATTTCTTTTTTAAATAACTTCTTTGAAAAATATTATGAATATTTTTTATAATTATATCATTGTTTCTACATTTTTTGAATTAATATAAATTAAAAAAAAATTGAATATATATTAAAAAAATTTCATTTAATCCAATTTAATTAATAAATAGAAATAAAAAATCCTAACAGATTCTTAATAAAATTATTTTTGCAAAAAAATATAAATAAATCAAGCAAGCAAAATGAGAAATTCCTAAAAAACTTCCAAAAATAATTTTCAATCTTTTCATTAAAATTGTATTATTATTTTGATAATGGACATTTTCTTCAAATAAAAATAAAGATAAACAAACTCCAGTAAGAAATCCACTTAAATGAGCAAAATTATCAACTTTATTTCCATCTTTAGAATAATTATTCCCAAATAAATTCATTAAAGTTAAAATACCAAAAAAAAGAAAATTTTGTTTTTGGAAATAATCTAAAAAATGATAATTTAATATATAATCTATAATTAATAAACCAGAAAAACTCATAATAGAACCCGAAGCTCCTACACCAAGAGAATTAATATTAAAAGCAGCACTAAAAATTGAAGACAAAATTCCTGAACATATATATAATATTATTATCTTTTTTAAACCTATTCTTTCTTCAACATAATAACCAAGAAGAAAAATAGATAAAGAATTCATTATTAAATGATATATTGAAGCATGAAGAATAGTTGATGTTAATAAACGAAAAACTTGATTATCCTTTATTATTGCATAAGTTTCTTTTGCCCCTAAATAATATAATGTACAAAACCAACTATTTTTACCTGAATAAAAATATAATAATTCTATTATATACATTAATACATTTATTATTAGTATTATTGAACAAAAAGATTTTAATTTATATAATGAAGGATTTATTAATCTACAATTGTTTGGATTGTTAGATGAATTATTTGTGTTTTCAAATTGATTTGCTGGTTGATATATATTTATTATTGGATTTGATTTTGGATCATTACTTAAAGTATGTATATTCATTTTTTTTTTATTTTTTTATAAATAAATTAATTTATTGACTAACATATTTATTAATTAATCTGAAGAATTTAAAGCAATAAAATATAAATTAATAGTGAATTGAAAGAATTTGATGGAAAAATTAAAACAAGGAACTTAAATTGAATTTTCCTTCTATAAAATCATTCAAATAAAATAGAAAAGAAAAAAGATGATAATAAGATTAATTATTTGTTAAAGATATCTAAATAGGGAAAGAGAAAGATTAAAAAGAGGAAGAAACAAAAGCTTGGGATTATTTATTTAATGTAATATATTAAATATGAGCAGATTTACTGGATTTAACCTATTAACTAACTTTTTTCAATTCATAAATTACAAATATAGTTAAATTTTAAATATATAATTAGTATGCTAATAATAATTGTTTATACTTAAATTCATTAGTTATAAAAGTAGTTATCTAGAAGAAATTAAAAGACATTAATTTTTATAAAATTCTTTTTTTAAAATTATATTATAAATTTGATTATAAATTATTATATACACTGTTATTAACAAATATTTATAAATAAAATAATAAATAAAATAAAAGGATGTAAAGCAAAAATTAAAAAAATTAAAATATATTTTTAATTTAAAACCCATATATTTATTTTGTTATTGATGAAAATTATTAATTATAATAATAAAAATGAAAAAATATATGAAACAAGAATTAATAAATATATTTTTATTAAAAAAAAATTTTCTTTATTATTTCTTTTAATAAGATTTATATAGTATAAACTCAGATTTTAATTTAAACAGAAATTTTTTTTATCATAGTTTAAATAACAAATACTTTAGAATTTCACTTATATATAAAAAACTCTTTAATATAACTTTACACTAATTTCATAAAATCTTCAGATTCATCAAAAGGTTTTTCATTAATTTCTGTAATATTATTATTATCAGTGAAAAAATTCTGTTTAACAAATAATTTATATTTATCTAAATCTTCATCTGAAATATCACATTTAAATCCTTTCCAAATAAAAATTTTTTTATTATTTTCAGAATCTTCACAAGCAATCATTAAATCTTCATTATTTAAATCATCTAAATTTAAAATTTTAAAAAAATCTTTGTTCGGATAAAAATAAAATCCCTTTTTTAATTCAATATTATTTTCATCTAAAATATTATTTTCTTTTTCTTCTAAATTATTATTAAAATTAATATAATATTTATCTAAATCTTTATTTAAACCAAATTCAATTTTAACTTGATTTTTATTTAAAAGATTTTCTAAATTTTCATTTTTTTCTCCTTCATTTATATAAACAATATCTCCATTACATAAAAATTCATTTTCTCTTATTTTTAAAATATAATCTTTAGCATAATTAATATAAATATTTTTTAAATTGAAAGGAACTTTACTACAAATTAAAATAAAAACATTATTTTTATCACAAATAATAAAAACACCTCTTTGATCAAAAATTGGAATTGGTTTAATATCTTTTATTTCAGGATTTAAAATAATATTATGATAAATTAATCTAGCAACAATTAAATTTGGTTGTTCAACTTGAAAAGAATTTATAGCAAAAATTTCAAGTCTATCTTCTTTTAAATTAATTCTTTTATAAAATAATTCTAATTGAAGAAAAAAACCTAAATTAGGATTTACTATTTTTCTTTTTTTTTGAACAAAATTAAAAGCTTTATCAACATTTAAATGATTATTATATATTAAATAAGCAATTACTATTGCTGCTGAACGAGAAATCCCTTGAAAACAATGAACTAATATTTTTTTATTTTCTTTTTTACATTTATTAATAAAATCAATACACATATAAAAAATACATTCAATATTTTCTTTTGCTGTGTCTTTTAAATTTAATGTTAAATAATTAATAAAAGATTCTCCTACATTTTCACATATATCACCAGAACAATTTATAATATAATTAATATTTAACTTTTTCAATTGATCAATATTTGAAGCTGCTTTATAATTACTTAAATATAGGAAATTATCTATTATCATATCAGCATCTATACTTATTCTATTTCTCGATGATTCTCTATCAAAAACATCATAATTATTATTATTATTATAATTTCTAGATGAAATTGGATTTATTAAATTATCTTCTATATCATCAATTTCTTCTTCTTCCTCATATATTATATTCACATCTTCTTCTTGTTTTTTTTCAATTTTTTGCATTGGAAATATTTGTAAAGGATTTATATTATTTGATTTATCATTATAAAATATATTTGAATTGTTTTTTGTTTGATTTGCTAAATCTAATTTTTTAAAATTGCTTATTGATTTAGAAATATTATTATTTATCTTGCATAATATATTAATATTTATTGGATTTTCTTTTTGAAATTTTTGAATATTTTGATTTTTTATACTAGTATTCATTACATCATTTTTAATTTGAATAATTTTTGAAATATTATTATTTTTAAATAATTGAATATATTTTAATATTATAAAACATAGAGATTTAATGAGAATATTATTTGAGTTTTCTTTTATATTTACTAAATTTTCTTCTTTTATTTCTTCATTTGCATTACTATATAACAATAATAAAAAATTAGGTGTATTTTCTATTTTATTTATAAAATTGACAAATATATTAAATGAATTTATATTTTTATTATTCATAGTTGATTTACTAAAAACAAAAAAATATGCATTTAGTTTATTTTTAGAATCTTCAATAACTTTTAATAAAAAAAAATTAATTTCATTCCCTGCATGAAAACTAAAAAGTGAGTTTAAATCAATAAAATTTGGATTTCTTGCAAAAACACCAATTAAAAAAATATTATCGTTATCATTTGTTTCTCTTAAATAATAAAAGAGATTCAATTCAGTAATATCACTAATTTCTTTTTTATTAAATAAACTAAAAATGTCTTTCGTGTTTGTTTTCCAAAAAATAATTTTGAAATAATTTTGATCATAATTTATACTTAAATCTCTTGTTTTTTTATTTTGAAAATTCTCACAAAATATTTTATTTCCCATTTCAATTATTTTTAAAATTAATAATAATTTCAAAATAATTAAATGTCATCCAAAAATTCAAGTAGATAATTATTAGATTCAAATTAAATCTTTTCAAGTAAAAGTTATTTTTGTCTAAGCATATTGAATCAAAAGTAATTTCAAAATTCACTAAATTTTCATATATTATTTTCCTGATTCCTTAATATTATACATTGTTTTACAAATATTTTTTTTTTGAATAAATGATAATAAAAAAATCTTTAAATTATATGTATTGATTCAATTTTATCCTTTTTCATGTATTTAATATAATTTTATCCTATGTTTTCCAAAATATTTTTTTGGAAAAAAATAAATTTTAGAAAAATTAAATGAAAAATTAACAATATTTAAAAAAAGGAAAATAAAAAAATAATGATTTTAATTAATTTGAATTTATCTACAATTCTTATTTATCAAAACAAAAAAGATTTTAACTTATTTTTAATGGATTATTCAATATATAATGAAAATTTAAAAAAATATAAACACTTATATTTTTTATTAATATTAATAATTGTTTTAATCATTGATTTGCTCTGAAAAATTGTTAAAAAATAAATTGATTTATAAATCAATATACGATTTACAAATTAAAGAATTTAAATTATGATTATAAATTCTGAAAATTCAAATGATGAAAGTGATTTATAATTTTCATTAAAATTAATTTAATTTTAAATTTATTTTTTCTTTCTTTTTTTAATTTTTAGAAAAAATATAAATAATATATATTTTTTTGTTAATTATATAGTTTATTTGATTATTTTTATTATATTTGATAATCTATTTATATTTTAATCATTTTAATTCCATAATAATATATTTATTTTATTAAATTGTTTCATTGATTGAATTTAAAAAATGTTGTTTGTAAATCTATTTTTATTATACTTATCATTATCACATTCAGAAATAATATTCAATTTACAAAAAGAAGACAATTCAAATTTTTATTCCAATTTTTTATCTGATTTAATAACATATTTAGAATTAGGGAATCCAATCCAAAAAATTCCAGCAAAAATAACATTATCAAACAATTATTATTATATAATAGGTGAAGGAAATGAAACTTTTTTTCAAAAAGAAAAATCATTATCATTTAATTTAGGGGATAAAGCAGATGTAATGAATCTTCCTTTTAAAGAAGGTTATTTCTCAAATGATATTTTCCAGTTTGAATATTTAAATAAAAGTAAAAATGAATTTAAAAATTTTCCTTTTCTTTATGCTTTTAAACCAAAAAATACTAAAGAAAACTTTTATTCTCAAATAGGCTTTTCATTAAGAAATATTCAACATGGAAATAAATATAATCTTGTTAATAGATTAAAAAAACTTAATTTAATAAAATCAAATATTTATTATTTTGATTTTAATAATAATAATTTTAAAATTGTTATTGGTGAATATGCGGAAAAATATCAAAAAGAAACTAATAGTGAATTAATTTATACTAATATTGATACTGCTTTATATCTTGAAAATATTAATGTTGAATTTGATAATTTTTCTTATGGAAATAATACTCTTAATTCTACAATAAATGTTGAATTTGATTTTAGTGTTGATGGTTTAATTGGTGATGATAATTTTAAAAAGGAAATCAATGAGTTATTTTTTAAAAAATATATTGAAAATAAAATGTGTTCATTAATTACTTATAAAGGAAAATTATTTTATGAATGTAATAATAAAATAAATATTGAAGAATTTCCTTCTTTAAAATTTTATCATAAAAGTATGAATATTTCTTTAGAATTTAACAATAAGGACTTATTTAATAAAATTCAAGATAAATATTATTTTATGATTGCTTTTAATATTAAAATTGTTTATACTTGGACATTTGGTTGTTTATTTTTCAAAAAATATAAAACGTTAATTAATTCTGATAGAAGAACAATAGGAATATATATACCATTATCAAATAATAAAAATAGTATTTGGCTTATATTTGTAATTATTTTTATTTTATTATTTATTATTATGATATTAGTTTTTTATTATGTTAGATTATTAAAAAATAAAAGAAGACATAGGGTTAATGAAATAGAAGAAAATATTGATTATACATCTATTAAAATTTAAAAAATAATTATTTAATTATAAAAATAAAATAAAGAAATTAAAATAAAGAAATTTGATAATGTATTTCATAAAATAATATTACAAATTAATATATCAATTAATAGAATGATAATTTATGAAGAAAAAAGCAAAAAATAATATATTCATACTTGATTCCCTTCTAATAATTATTTTTCAAAAATTTCAATGAAATTATTTTTATTTATATAATTGATATTTTATTACTTGAATTTATTATATTTGTTGAAAACTATGTTTTAAAATCATTTATTGTATTTTCTCTACTATTATATCAATCTGATTTAAAATATTAAATCATATATCAAATAATTGAATTTCATCAATAATAAATTAACTTCTTATAATTTTAGAAAAATGTTCAAAAAGTAGATTAATACTTTTTTTAAGTTCTTCATTTGAATAATTAAGATATTTTTCAAAATAGGAATTAATTAAATTATCAAAATTTGAATTAAATACTTTCCATCATCTAATCATGGAACATTTAAAAAACTTTTATTTTATATTCTCCATCAAAAATGGAACCTTTGTTTTTGAGAATTTAAATTTATATAAAAAAATATACTTAATTTGTCTTTATATTATTAATAAAAAAAATAATGTATCTTAAATTAAGGAAATATAAATGGGGATTGGGGATTGGGGATTGGGGATTGGG
>JAJJLU010000607.1:0-27499 GCA_023807065.1 Isotricha intestinalis | reverse complement strand
ATCATCCCTTTGGAATAGGGTAATTATTAAGATAAGATTCAAAATAAGGAAATAATAGTTTTTTAGAATTGACTTATATATTAACTATATTTAAGGGAAATTGTAACTTTTTTGAATAATTTTTATATATTTATTTATAATTTTATTAACTTAATTCTCCAATCAAAAAAAACTTTTATTGATTTTAATAAAAAAATGA
The DNA here is from genome assembly GCA_023807065.1 of Isotricha intestinalis. Lineage (NCBI taxonomy): Eukaryota > Ciliophora > Litostomatea > Vestibuliferida > Isotrichidae > Isotricha > Isotricha intestinalis. Next base: position 27,300 of record JAJJLU010000607.1, on the reverse strand, counting down.
AATTAATATGAATAATTTATTTATCAAGAGAATAAAGAGGTTTAATTTCATATGTTTTTATTCTTTCACCACATTCATTGAATCTATTAGAATTATTGTATTCATAATTTAAATAAGGATAAATATCAATTCTCCCAGGTTTTAAATTATAATCTTCTAATAAATTTATGGGTACTACATCTGGAATATAATTTGGATAACAACAATGATATATATAATTATTATTATAATTATTATTATAATTATTATAATTATTTTGAAATTGCTCAATATAATTTTCATTCTTATATTTAGAATTATCAATAGGAGGATTTAATTTATTTTCAGGATTAAATTGAGGAATATTTGAATTTTTAATATTTTCTTCTGTTATTTGGATTCCTTTTTGATTCATTGAATTATTTTGATTAAAATTGTTTTCATTGTTTAAAGGATTAATATTATTGTTTTCTATATTTGATTTTTGAGGTGTCATATTTTTATTTTCATATTTATTTTTATTTATTAAATCTTGACTATCCTTTAAAAAATTCTTTTCAGTTTGATAATTAAATTTTTCTTGATTTCCAACACTTGAAAATACAATTCCATGTGGTTTAAAATTTTCATTTTGTTTATCTTTGTTTTTTTTCTGTTCATTATTTTGATATAAATTTTGTTTATTTGAACTATTTTTTAAATAACTTGAATATTTATTGAAATTTTTATTTGATGGCTTATTAATAAATTTAACGACATTTTTTCTATTAAAATAATTATTATTATTTTCTACCTTTGGTAAAGGTTCATTCATATTCATTTTTAAATCATTCATTTTATTTATTATTTTTTCTTGTTTTTCAGTCAATACTGGACTATTAATTTCTTTATTTTTGATTATCTGGATTGGTTTTTTGTAATTATTATTTCTTATAACATTTAAAATTTCTTCTAAATCATCAAAAGTATAAAAATTCTTTCTAATATTTTCATCTTTTAAATATTCAATTGCAATTAAACATAATTTTATTAAAACACTATTCCAATCTCTTTTATCATATTTATTAAGAAAATTATTAATAGAAGGATTTTTCATTAAAATGGTATCCATTTAAAAAATTAAAAAACTAAAAAATTTAAATACTTTTATTTAAAAAAATAAAAAATGTCATCAGAATCTACTAAATTAGATATCCAAATATCTCCAAATTCTTCCCAAACTTTAAACTTTGATGAAATATCAGAAAAAAATTTCACAGAAATTCAAAATCCTAACGAAGTTGAAATATACCAAAATGAAATAAAAAACCTACCAAAACTTCAATATGGTAAATACATAACATTTTATTATAAAAACAATGATCCACTATTTGCAATAGGACCTGATTGGCCTTTCTTTGCAATTTTATTTACACTAAATATTCTATTTGATATTTTTATATCCTCAATGTTATGGGAAAATTCATATTTGGCAATTAAAATTCTAGGAATAATTATGTGTTTATTTCAATTATTTTCTTATTTATTTGCTTCAATTAAAAATCCAGGATTACCAAAATCTAAATATCAATATTATGCTACTCATCCTCACAAAGGAAATTATAAGAAATGTAGAGAATGCAATTTATGGATTAACATTGATTTAGATACTTATCATTGTTATGACTGTGGTTGTTGTGTTGAAGGATATGACCATCATTGTCCTTGGACAACTAAATGTGTTGGGAAAGGAAATTTATATTTATTTTATATAATGTTAATTAGTACTTTTATGCTTTTTGGTTTTTTTATTTTTAGTGTTGTTATGATGAGTGTTTATGTTAATAATGGGCATAAGTAACTTTTCCAATGATTTTTCTTATTTGGAAATTTTTAATAGTATTTGTATCAATGAAAATAATTGATTTTTTTAACTGATTTTTGTATTATTTTCATTGTTTTTTAAAATTATATCAGTGAGTGATTGAATTTAGTAAAATTAAAATTATATAAGATATTATTTATTTTTAAATATGTTTTCATTATTTTTTTCTTTTTTAAATCATATATTTCAAATTTTCATATACTTTTTGATTAACCTATCATTTACAAAAAGATTGATAAATATTATGCATTTTTATGAAAAAGAAATACTTTCTTTATTATAAAATAATCTTTTAAATTATAATTGTATCTTTCACATATACCTCTAATTATTCATAAATTATGAGTGTTATAATTTATTTTTTAGAATTTTCATATTTATTGAAAATAATCTTTGTTGAACATTCTTTATTATTTAATTTAAATTTCAAATTAAAAGTATTTTGGTGTCTTGAATGTATTGTAAATGTAATATCTTCTAATTTTCAAAATAAAAAAGTGGAATTTTTTTAATAAGAATTATCATATTAAAAATTTAATTTTCTGTCTTGTTTTTAATTTATTAAAATATAGAAATTAAAAAAGTAACCAATCATTATAAAGTTTTTTAAATAATAGTTTATCCTTTTAGATTGAAAATAAAATAAAACAAGTTTAACTTATTTTTTGAATATCTTATAAAAGTTAATTAAAACTAGTTTAATTATATAAATGTATAATATATATTTTGAAGAAAAAAAAAATTTCAAAAAGTGAAGAAAGATACAAAAAAGTGAGTTAAACATAAAAAAAATAGATAGAAAAAATATTAAATTAATTGTATAAGAAGACAATTCCATAACATAGAACCAGAGATTTACACAAAAAAGCTTTAAATTCAAAGAATGAATATTAATAAGGAGAAAAATAAAAAACCTTATTTTAAAGGATATAAAAAAATAGATCAAATAGTATTAAAGATATAATAAATAATAATAAGTATTTATATAATATATTCTAAGTACAATATATAAAAAGTGAAACAAAGAAGAAGAGGAAGATATTTTTAATTTTAAAAATTCAAATTCAAATACATTAATCAGAAAAGCTTTTATTGTAATGTATCCAAAAAATATATGTTGTAAAAAAATGTTATTTTTTCAGTCACAGATTGAGATTTAAACATAGAATAGATATGGAAAGAGTTTTATGATGCAATTAATGAAAGAGATTTTAAAATTCTGAAAAATTAATTCCGTTTACTCCCTTTCAGGTAAAAAACCTTAATTCAAGCAAATATTAAGTTCAAAAAATTCATAATTTTAGAAAAGAAAACAATTTGAATAATTCCAACATTTAAAAAAGTAAAGTTTGATATTTATAAATCTAAAAAAAATATTTAAAAATATTCAGTTCATATATTAATAAATATTTATCTTAATTAAAACTACACTTCAAATTTATCTTAATAATTTATTTTTTGGGATTGTAATTAAAGGTAGAATGTAGGCAAACAAAATTTAGATTTTTATTTTTTCTATGCTGAATAATTGATATATTTTTAAAACAATTATTTCTTATTCAATAAAAAAGTCGTTAAATCTCATTTTTTTTCTTTTTGAAATATAATTTTTTTTATTAATTTTTATATTATTCTTTATATTTTTTTTCATTTCATCTTTATAAATTTCTTAATATAATTTATCAAAATAATATTTAACTAATAATCTTATTTTATTTTGAAAAAAAATGATAAAATAATAATTCTTAACTTAAAAAAATTCTTATTAAAACATTATATAACCTTTATTTAAATCAAAAAAATAAACTCTTAATGTGAACACAATTCAACCATCAATTTCCTATAATCTCCTCCAATATCCTTTTTAATATCTTCAACCATATCATTTCCATATAATTGTTTATAATATTGTTTAATTTGTGGCATATCAATTTCATCTCTAGTAATTAAAATCCTAATTAATAAATGATCATTAGTTCCAAATCCTTTAATTGCATCTTGCACTCTTGTAGCAAAATATTCACTTGGACTAATCAAAGCATAAACAATACTTCTTAAAGCTTTTTTAGTATTTCCAGAAAATTCTTTATCAATTCCATCTAAGATAGTGTGACCAGAAATTTTATGATATTCACGTGCGATACATGCAATTTCTGTTGGAGAACAACCAGTGAAAATTTTATTAAAAATAGAAGAATCAGTTCCCCATTTCTTCTCACCAGCATCGAATAATTCTTTTGCTAAATTTGCACATTCACTTTGATTTGGGTTATTATTTTCACTTCTTTTACATTGTAATATTGAAACAAGTAATCTTTCTAAATCTCCATGAAAATCTGATTTGACAGCACTTTCTAACTCCTTATTATATTTTTGTTTAAATTTTTCTTTTATTTTTTTTAACATCCAATTAGGACGTGAGGTAATTATTTCAATCACTGCATCCTCATCAGTACCAGCTCCCTTCATTGCACGGTTTAATGAATCTACGTCATATTCAATAGGCTCTGTGAATAATGCAACCATTGCATCCTCAAGTTTACCACGGAGTTCACTCTTTAAGTCTGAGATCAAATCACGACCGTATGCGGTTTTATATTCCTCTTTTATTTTTTGACGTTGTGCGTTTGAACGATTAGCTACTATTTTTATTAAGGCATCTTCATCTGTTCCAAAACCTTCCATTGCTTTACGCAATGCTGCAGCATCTCCACTCATTTTTTTATTTTTTATTTATATTTTTATTTTTTTTTTGAATGTATATATAGCGTTTTTTATGGAAGTAACAGGATTTTTTTATTTTTTTTTGTTTTTTGATTTATTAAATATATATTTTTTTTTTTAGTTTTTTTTTACACAATGGTTTTTTTCAGCTTTTTATTTTATTTTTTATAAAGTTTGGTTTTTTATGTTTTTTTAAATGATATTATAAAAGTTATATAATTTTTGGTTATTATTCTGTTGGTTGATAAACGAATTCAGAAATTGAAAAAAAAAATAAATGAATATAAAATGTGTAAAAAAAATTTATTTATTATATTAATGAAAAACAAATTAAATTATATATTCTTAAAAATTAAAGTTTTTTTAAAAAATTTAAAAAAAAAATAATTCTTAAATAAAAAACTCATTTTTCAAAATCACGTTTATTTTTCCCCTAAATAAACACACAAATTCTGATAATTTCCACTAGTATCTCCCATAATATCTTCTTTCATATCAACTTTATATTTCCATTTATAAAGTTCTCTTATTTGAGTCATATCAATTTCATTTCTTGTAGCAAGAACTCTATTAAGAACTGTAGTATTTGTTCCTAAACCTTTAATAGCTTCATAAATTTTTTCAGCAAATAATTCAGCAGGAATAATAACATTATATAATAATTCTCTAAAGAAAGTTTTAATTTTTCCACTCATTTTTTTTTCAATAGTATCAATTAATGTAACTCCAGTTTTTTTATAATAATATCTTCCAATTAATACTAATTCTTCAGGAGATTTTTTAGCAAATATATTACCAAATATTTCATCAGAAATCCAATTAGATTCTGCAGTATTATATAAATGTTCAGCATCTTTTTCACATTGATTTTTATCTGGATTTGGATTTATATTTCTTTCAGTATTTAATAAAGTGATTAAATTTTTTTTAAATGGATTTCCAAAATTTTTTTCTATTTCTTGCCTAATTTCTTTTCCATTTTGCTCTTTATATAATTTTTTTATTTCATCAAGCATTTCTTTTGGACGACTAGTTAAAATTTCAAAAATAACTCCTTCATCAATAGAAAATCCTTTAAATGAGTTTTTTAATTGTAGAACATCATAATCAACTGGAGAAAGGAAAAGATCCATTACTAAATTTCTAAAGTGAGGATTTAATTTAACTTTCAAATCTTCTTGTAAAGGAGTTCCATACACTGCTTCATAATATTGAGATATTGAAAGACGGGTTTGAAGATCATTGTTTATTACTATTTCCAAAACTTCTTTTTCTTTCTCGTTTGGATTCCCAAATAATGCTTTTCTTAAACGAGTTCCTGCTTCTTCAACCGATTGCATTTTTTTTGATTTTTAGATATTTTTATTTAATTTAATTTTTATTTTAAAACAGGTTTTTTTACCAAAAAAAAGAAGAAGTGAAGAAAAAGTAATCAAATGATTTTTTATTTTTTATTTTTTTATTTTTTAAAATATAAAAGATTTTTGATATGGATATTATATTTTATGGTTTTTAAGGTTCTAAAGGGTATCTTGAGGTATTTTATTATTGATAAATTTTTTTAAATTTTTTTTATTTTATTGAGTTATGAATATTAATTAAAAATTATAATTTGAAGTTAATATAAATTAATATTTGGATTAATGTATTTATCAATTAATAAAACATAAATTAAACAATTGTTTTTTAAGAATTTATTTTTTTTTAAAATAAAATTTTTTAATGGATAAACAAATAATAAATTATATTTATGATGAGCAATTTATTTCAATAATAAATTCAGTATCATCTTCAATAAAAGAATATTGTCAAAATAATAAAGTGTATATGAATAATTTAAAACTATGTACAGATGGAATAAATGAACAAACTTTATTTTCAAAAAGTGCAATAAACGATATTTTAGTATATTTAAATCAAATCACAAATCCAAAATTTAATGGAACTTTAGCAAATATGAATGAGAAATATATAAAAGAAAAATTATTTATAATCAATGATAGAATAAATAAAATAAATCAATATAAAAATAGTTTAATTGAAAATATAAAAAATAGTGAAATGACTTTTATAACTTTCTATGACCAAGCTAAAAATTTATTTAAAAAAATGAAAATAATTAGAAATGAAAATATTGATGATATAAATTTAAAATTAAAAATTGATAATTATGTTAATAATAATTCTAAAAAAATTTTTAGAACAGTCTCTCATTCCCCTCAACATAATAATAATCAAATTTCAATTGTTTCTAATTCAAGAAACAAAAAAAACCTATTATTAAATAATAGTTTTAATACTATGTCCAAAGATGAACAATATTCAAAATTAAAAAATAAATATAATGAATTATTAAAAGAAAATCAAAATTTGAGAATCTTAGCGGGTTTTAATAAAAAAAATTCGAATCAGAATAATAAAAATCAGAATCAAATTCCTACAAATTCTAATCAAGGAATAAAAATAATAAAAAGTAAAAGCTTACAAAAAAATAAATCAGATGTGATAAATAATATAAATGTAATAAATCCAAATAGAAAAAATATAAAAAATAATAATTTTATTAATCAGGATATTCCAATTTCAAATTTAATAGATTCAAGTAAAAATTTATCTTTTGTAAATAATGTAAATTTGGCATCAATGGTTTTAAATTTTATAAAACAAATGAAAACTTTACAAGAAAGTATATCCAAAAAAGTAGAGAATATACATGAATTGAAAAAAAATTTTGAATTAAAAAAAAAAGAAATAATTAAATTAAGTGAAACTATATTAGAAAATAATAATATTAATTTATTTAGTGTAAATAATTCTCAAAATTTATCTCCAAGAAATAAAAAAATTTTTAGTCCAATTATACAACAAACTCCTGAAAAAGATTATTTTAAAGAAAAAGATTATTTAACAGAAACTATAAATCAATTAAATGATAATATTATAAAATTAAAAGAAGAAATAAAAAAAAAAGATGAAAACATTCAAAACGAAAAAAAATTAAATCAAGTTAAAGAAGAACAATTAAATAATGAAATATCACAAAAAAATAGTTTAAAAGAACAAAATGAAAATTTTAAAATTCAAATCAAAGATTTAAACTCAATATATAATTCTCAAAATAATACAATTCAAAATTTGACAAATATGAATAATGAATTATTAAAAGGAAAAAATGAATTAAATGAAAAAATAAATACTTTATTGAATGAAAATTCAAATTATCAAAATAAAACAAATTCTTTAATAAGAGAAAATAAAGAATATCAAATTAAATTAAATTCTTTAAATAAAGAAAATAAAAATTTAAATGATAATAATTCTAACAATCAAAATATAAAAGAACTTTTTGAAAAAAATAAAGAATTACAAAATGAAAATTCTACTTTAAAAACCGATAATCAAAAATTAAAGAAAACAATAAGTGATTATAATACAAATATGATAACTTTAACAAATACAAATGAAGAAATGATAAAAAAAAAAGATAAAATTATAGATAATTTAAGATTGACAATAAATGAATTAAATAATCAAATAGAAAATATAAATAAAAATTATTCAAATGATAATTTAAATATTTCAAAAAAAATAAATAATGAAGAGTTAAATAATTTAAAAAAAAGTAATGATGATTTTAAAGAAAAAATTAATTCATTAAATAAAGAAAATAGAGATTTAAAAAATAGAATGGCAGAAATAAAAAACGAATATGTTTCTCATGATGAAGATTTAGAAAATTTAAGAAAAAGCTTAATTGAGATGAATGATAATGCAAATTTAAAATTAAATTTATTCAATGAAAAGAAAACAAAATTCGATAATTTAAAAGAAGAATTTTCAAAAAAAATTAATGAAGAAGAAGAAAAAAAAGAAATAAAAAATGATAATTTAATATATTTTGAATTAGAAAATAACTCAAATGATTATTTAAATTATATAAAAATAATAAAACAATATTCTAAAAAAATAACAAATATTAATTCTGAATTAGAAAATAAAATAAATTTCCAAAATAATTTGAATTCTGAATTAAATTCTTTAAAAAAAGAAAACATAAAATTAAAAGAACAACTTGAAAAATTAAAAACTTTTCTTCAAACAAATAAAAAAGAAAAAAATGAAAAAGAAGAGAATAAGACATTATCAGATATAAATGAACAAAATTCCAATTTTATAGATGAAGATTTAGATATTTTCTTAGAAAAATATGAAAAAGAAAAAAATGAAAAAGAGAAAACAGAAAAAGAAATTATTAAAGAAACAACAAAAAAAGATTTTGATAAAAAAAGTTTTTCAAGTCAACCGAATCCAAAAGCAGAACATTTTTCAGAAAGAAAATTGAGTCAACATTCAAACTTTTCTGCTGAAGAAAATTACCAGAATAATTTAAAATTAGAAATGGAAAATGTTAAATTATTACAAAATCAATTAAGTTTAATTAAAATTGAATTAAGAGAAACAATCAATCAAAAAAATAATTTAGAAAAAAAAGTCAATTCTCTTTCTAAAAAAGCTTCTTTAGTTGATGATAATGTTTTAGATAAAATAGAAATTTTGCAAATTATAAAACAAACTTTTGAAAAATTAGTTGATTCTATTCAATTAGTGGGAAAAGTTAAAGAATTAGTTATAATGATTTTTAAATATTTAAATTATTCTGAAGAAGATATTAAAAAAATTATGGATAAAAAAGAGAAAAGAAATTTATTTGGTATTTTCAAATAATTTATGTTAATATTTATATTTTTATATTATCATAATATATAATAGTTTAATTTTTTTTTAAATAAGATTTGAAAAAGATTCTTGAAAATAATAATATAAAAATATGATGAAATAAATAAATCAAAAAATAATGTATTATTTATATTTAATAATTTTTAATTAAATTTTTTCATGAGTATTATTAAATAATAGACAATATTAATTTTTATAATAAAAGACTTGTTATCTAAATTTTTCAAACTTTTTTTATATAAAAAAATATTTAAAATGTTAATCAACATTTTATTTCAATTAATATATTCAAAAGGAAATATATCAAATTTTAAAAAAATCAAATACAGAAAATAAACCAGAAAAAGTTTATTATTAACTATGTTAATATTTAAAATCGCCTGAAATTCTTTTTATAAATTAATAATATTTTTTTTGAATTTTTCTTAAAATAAAAATACTTAATTTAAAATAATTAAATTAATTATTTGAATAGTATAATTAGAAGAACAATAAAAGAAAACTATAAATTCATCCTGAATTCTTTACAAAAAAAAGATTTAATTAGATAATTAGGATCAAATTTTCAATCATCTTTAGTTATTAAAGGCTGAAGAAAAAAATATTTAATGAGTGTATAAATTCTTTTAAAATATTTAATATGAAAGATTATATCCTTTAAAAAATTTATAAATAATGAAAAAGAATATAACAGATAAATAAAAGATTATAATATTTAATAAATATTATAATAGAATAACGAATAATTTAAATTTATTTAAATGTTTGTTATAAAGTTATATCAAATTTTTCAAATGTAGTTTATTTTAAGCAAGTTTATTATTTATATATAAACCTTAATATAATATTTTGAAATTATTTAAAATCCTTAATAATAAAAATATATACATATTTAAACAATGATTGAAATTGTTTTTAAATAAAATATCCCTTCATCTAGATATTATTTTTAATCAAAAACTATAATATATATAATAATAAGGAAAAAGTATAAATTAAATCTATTTTTAAAATTCAATCCTTCAATATGAAATATTCCCTTATATACATCATAATCAAAATAAAAACTTACAAATAAAACAAAAATAAAAATCTAATTTAAAGAGATATTTGTTAAACAATCATTGACTAATTTATTAATAACAAAAACCCCATAATTATCTTTTAAAAGTAAAAAGAAAATTCCGTTTTTCAATAAATGATATAATAAAAAATTTTTTTCATTTATATTTATTTTATTAATATATTTTTCACAAATATGAGAGGCAAATTTGTTTTGAGAAAATCTGAAAAAATTATATATAATTAAGTTTTTGATATTTACAATTTCTTTTCTTTCCCACCATATATCTAAAATATATTGAATTAAATAATTCCCATAAGGATCTTCAGAAATTTTTAAAAAATTTTGAAAAATTTGAAAAAGAATAGAATTATAAATTAAAATGCTTTTTGAATAATAAATAAATTTTTTTAATGTAACTACACCATACATATTACAAGAAAGGATTAGAATATTATTTAAAAATATTTCATTTAAATATAATCTTTTTTCTTCTGAAATATTAGAAATTATTTTTTGAACAACATAAGAACCATTTGAACTTAAACTTAAATTTAATAATTTTTCTGAATTTTTATAAACTAAATTAAAACATTCAATTTCTTCATTTGAATCAATTAATTCTATTAAAATTTGAATTGAATGATTTGCAAATTGATTAATTGAAAGAAAAAAAAAATCAGGAATTATTTCTTTTAAAATTATTAATCTTTGTTTACTTGAACATAATTTAAATAAATCAGAACAAAAATAATTCCCATTTTTATCTTTCATTAATTTTGAGAAATTACCTTTTAATTCTTTTAATATATTTTCTATTTCTAAATTATTCATTTCTTTAATTATATTTTGAAGTAAAATCCCAGTTTTTTGTTTTGAAAGAGCTGAAAATATTTTTTCTTTTGTAATTATATTTTGACATAACATATATGATGTATTATTTATATTTTCAATTGAACTTTCTGAATTTGTTTTATTAAAATTTTCTTTGAAATGTTCGAATAAATTTTCGTTTTTAAATTCTGATGATTTATTCTTGAAATCTATATCTTTTATTAAATCCTCTAAGAAAAAATTTTCTAAAGTTTTTGGAAATTCTGACATTTTATTTTTTTTTTCTTTGATTTTTTTTTAATATTTCAAAGATACTAAAAATTTTAAAATAAATATTATAATTTTTATAAAGAATTTTATAAAATTAAGGGATTTTAAATTATATTTATAGAATAATTAAATGTATATTCAAATATTAATAACATATAACAATTATTTTCGTTTAAAAAAATAAATGTAAAATTTTCTATAAGATTTTCAAATGCTTAAATAGATTTTAAAATATTAAGATTAAAAAATAATAAAAAATATAGTTAATTTATTTATAGCTCTATAAGTATATGATAAAATTGTTAATAGAATTGAATAAATTAATATATTAAAAGAAAATAATAAAATAAAATAATAACAATATATATATTTTAAAGATAAAAAATTTATTTTATAAAATCCATCAATGAATTTTGAACGCTAACATTATTTTTTGAAATAGAATTATTACAATTAACATTAGATTTAATAGAAGAAATATCAAGTAAATCAGAATCTTGCATTATATTTTTAATATTTTTACTATGATAATTTCTAAAAGAATTAATTTTAGGTTTTTCAATATCATTATTTTGATTAAATTTCATCTCTTTATAGTATTTTAATCTTATAGGAGAATTTTTTGTTAAATTATTATTTTGGAAATAATCATTCTTTGGAAATTCAATTTTGATTATTTTTTTACCTTTTGTTGTGTTTATTTCATTTAAATTTTTTTGAAAACTTTTTTCTTTAGAATTTTTCTTAGAATTTGTTCTATAAGTATTAGAACTTTTACTAATATTATTATTGTTTTCAGTTTCACTTTCTTTTGTTGTTATACTTTGTTTTCCTTTTTTATACTTTTGATTATGAAAAACTTGACTTACATTTATTATGAATTCTTTGTTATTTAATTGTTCAATTCCTTTAAATAAAGAATTAAGAATTATTTGTTCATTCTTTTCAAAATTTTTTATATCTTCTTTGGTTAATTTATTATGTGATGATGTAACTTTTTCAAAAATTATATTTGGATAAATTGTAACTAAATTATTATTCTTATTTAAAGTCAATGTTTTTGTATTTAATGATTTATTAAATAAATCTTGATTTTTAATTTTTAGATTTGAATTACTTTTATTTTTTAAAGTTTGATTATTTTTATTTCTATCTTTCATTTTATTTACAGAAAAATGAAGAGTATTTGATTTTAAAGTATAATTGTCATACATATTTTTTTGTCTTTTACGATTTTTTTCTATTCTATCTAAAAATTGATTAGGACAACTATTATTTTTGGTAATTTTCATAAATTTATTAAAATTATTAACTTGAATAAGAAAAAAATCATAATTTTTAAGGAAAAAATAATTTAATTAAAAAAATAAAAGCTAATTTTGTTGATTGAATTTAATAAATTAATTTAAACTAAAAAAGAAAATTTATTTATTTTATTTTATTATTATATTAAAAGTCTTAAATTTTTCAAAATTGTAAAAAAAGAATAAATAAGAATTTATATTTTTTTATTCTGCATTTTTTTTCTTACACATTACTTTGACTTAAACTTTTTTATTGTGCTATAAATCATTAATTCAATGAATTAATTTTTGTATAATATATTATGGGAAAAAATTATTTATAATATAATTAATTTAAATTTTAAAAGTGATGATGAATTTGATTAAAATCAGAACTAGAATGTTTTTTATAAATTGAGTTATTTCCTGAAGCATGTTTTGTTCTTTGAGAAATAATATAATTAGAATTATCTTTTTCATAATGATAATGGCCAGCACTTAATATTCTATTACTTCTATTTCTATAATTAGGATAATTCATTTTATAAATACCATCATCTTGATTAGTATTTATGTTATTTAAATATGAAGAATTAAAATTTAATAATTTCATTGATGAAGTTTTTGATAAAATAGGACCATTTGAAATACTTTTTTCTATACTTCCTCCTCTATTATATCTTGAAGATTTTATTTCTTTATTTTCAATGTTATTATTAGAATGAAAATATAATTTACTTTTTGATGCATTATTCGAATAATCTCTAAAATTTGTGTGACTTAAATTTGAATTATTATTTGGAAATTGATATAATGATCTTCTATTATTTAAATTGTTTTTATAATTGGATATATTACTTATATAATTGTTATTTAAATTTAAATTCATTCTACTTACTGGTTTTGTATTTGATGTTGTTGGTACTTTGCTTTTATTTGATATATTTAAACTTTCATTTTGATGCATTGTTTTTGATAAAAATTCTTTTTTTTTATGATTATTTTCATATCTTAAACTACTATGATGTATATTATGAGGAGGGGAATAAATTAATTTTTCATTATTGTTATTATTATTATTATAATTATTTCTATTATTATTACTTAAATTATTCCTATCAAAATTTAATGAAGTATATTTATTATATCCAACTGGCATTGCACTCATACTTGGATTATGTCTCATACTTTGTTGAGAATTACTATTATTATTACTGTTGTTATTATTGTTTTTAATATTTGAATGATGAGAAACATTATTTCCTAAATATTTCATTAAATTAGTTGAAGGATAACTATAACCTGAATTTCTATTAGGTGTCTTTTCATATTGTTTTTCATACTTTTCATATTTATCATTGTCAATAATCTTACTATTATTTTTATTATTACTAATATTATTAATATTGTTTCCACTTTCATTTTGTTTATCAATAATATTATTGCCACTGAAAATATTATTATTATTATTACCATAAAGAAAATATGTTCCAGAGCTTTTACTTGAACTTGTAGTATTTCTATTACTTTGATTAACATAAAATCCTTTCAAGCTAATTTTTCCATTTTCATTCAATAATTCCTTCTTAACAAAAGTATAATTAGCAAACAAATCTTTATACCTCTCCTTACTCATATAATACAAATACCTTCTCCTAGTTTCACTATCAATTTTTTCAACACCTTCACAATATTTCCTATCAAAATTATCTCCATTTTTAGGAACAAAAAAGCTTTTAATTTTTTTTTCTTTTAATTCCTCCCATGAAAAACCATAAAACCATTGATGTGTTTTAATTTCATCAATTCCTTTAAATCCTAATCTTTTTTTAGGTTTCCTATAAATCATTCTATTAATAAAATCACAGCTTTCTAGACTCCATCCAGCATCTAATGCATCTTTCCTATGAATTCTAGCTTGTCTACTAAGAACAGCTTCTTTAATTTCTTTTCTACTTCTCCCTAAATAAGGTCTGTATCCATTCATAAATTCAAAACCCATAACACCAAGTGCAAAGAAGTCAACAGGGAAAGAATGGTTTTGGGCACATAAAACTTCAGGTGACATATAACCAGGAGTTCCTGAAGTTTCACTTGAATTATCTTTACTATTTTTTTTAGCTACACCAAAATCGGTTATTGCTACATAACCATTTGAATCTAAAACTAAATTTTCTGGTTTTATATCTCTGTGAATTATATTTTTACTATGAATATATTCTAAACCTATTATTACACATGCTATAAAAAATTTAGTTTCATTTTCTGAAAATTTCCTCTTGTGACAAATATGATATCGTAAATCTCCTCCTGTGAATAAATCCATTACTAAATATAAATTATCGTTGTCTTGGAATGAACATATCATATTTACTAAAAATGGGTGATGAAGTTCTGAAAGAAATTCTTTTTCGTTTTTTATACTTTTCTCACTTTTTCTATCAATTATTTTCACTTTTGACATTTCTTTTAATGCATATTTCTTATGAGTTTTTTTATATCTTACTTTCCATACTTTACCAAATCCTCCACGACCTATTATGTATAAGAAGTCAAATAAAGATTTAGATAATGGAATTTCTGGCGTTGAAGGTAATTTTAAATGAGAAGATTCTTCTTGACCCATATTTTTTTTTAAAATTTTTAAAATTTTTTTTTAGGAATTATATTAAATTTTTTTTTGTTTAATTTATATGATTTTTAATATTATTAATAAAGATATAGTCTTATTTTTTTGTTTTATACGATTTTATTATTAATGTTATGAAATCTTCCATTGCTCTTTCAATAGGAGCGAAACTTTTTCTATCTTTAATTGCAGTTACTTCATAATATTTCATTCCATATTTTACAGAAAAAATATTAGCCTCATCATAAGTAATTTCTCTTTTATTTTTTTTATCACTTTTATTTCCAAAAACAAGGCCAAAAAATCCTTTATTAGTATCATTGCACATTTTTTTATATCTAATAATATAATCATTTAAATTTTCAAAACTTTCTTTATTACAAATATCAAAAACAAAAACAGCACCATTTGTATTATTACAATTATTTAAAGTTAAATCTTTTCCACATTCTAAACCAATGGTGTCCCAAATTTCACATTTAATTTTAACATCATCTTCTAAAAATATTGCTCTGTTATATATATCAAAATTTAAAGTATAATTATGAATTATTGGAAATTCAAATTCTCTTCCAAATTTATATTTTTGAATTAAACTTGTTTTTCCTGTATTTGATTGTCCCAAAAATATGATTGTTAATGGAATAAATCCTGAATAATCTGGTTCCATCAAAAAAAAAATTATGTTTAAATTATATAAATAATTTTCTTTTTTTTATTTTTTGAACAAACAAATTTATAAAAAATAAATATTATCTATAATTATTATTTATATAATTATTTTATTACTCTTCTAAAACTTTTTTCATTAAATCTGCTATTTCTTTAAAGTTATTATCTTCAATATCATTTAATTCAGGTTTAATATCTTTTAAAATTTCTTCTTCAATACCTTTATTATTTTTAGAATCAATATTTTTATTTTTATTATTATTTTTTAAAGACTCAATGAATTCTTTTAACATTGCAATTTCATTGTCTTTTTCATTAATTAAATTTTGTCTTTTAATTTCTTCTTCTTCTTTTTTTTTAATTCTTTGATTTAATTTTTGAATAGTTTGCTCACCTTCCATTAAAATATTGGAAAAAGTATTTAAATCTTTATTAATATTTCCAATATTTAAGCTTTTACCAGAAATATCATTTGCATATTTTGTATTAGTTAAAGAAATATTTTTAATCTCTTCTTCTTGAATACTTAATAATTCTTCAATATCTGAATTTTCTTTATATGCAATTTCTATTTTTGATTGAAATACTTTTATATCATTTTGATAATCACTTTGTTTCTTTATTTTTTTCTCTAATTTCAATATCGAATAATTTGCTTCTTGTAATATTTTATTTAATTCTTTTATTTGATTATTTTTTTGCTCTAATTGAACTGATATATCATTATCTAATTTTGATTTTATTCCTAATACATTTTGTCTTAATTTATATAATTTTTGATTTATTGTTTCATTTTCAAGAGATAATTTTAAATTTTCTTCTTCTAATTTTTTATTTTCTAATTCTATTTCTTGATTATTTACTATATTATTTTCCTTTTCTTCTTTTTTAATTTCATTTATATTTTCTTTTTGTTTTTCTTCTTTTTTTTCTTCATTCTTTATTTCTTCTTCTTTTTTATTTTCTTTATTTGTTTTTTCTGTTTCCTTATTATTTTCTCCTTCTTCATCTTCTTCATTTTTTTCATTTTCTTCATCTTCATTTTCATTTTCTTCTTTTGAATTACCAAATAAACTATCATCATCATCCATAAAAATATTTTATAAAGTTATAAAAATATTTAATAACAATTGTTTAAAATTTATAAATTAATAATAATCTCATTTTATATGGAAGATAATATAAATTATGCTGAAAAAATAGAAAATTTTAAATTATTAGTAGAAAATAATAATGATGATATTGCAGTAAAATATTTAGAAAGAGTAGAATGGGATGAAAGAAAAGCTGCAGTTTTATATAATAAAGAAAACAGAACATTTCTAAATGAAAATAAAAAAAAACAAAATAAAAATAAAGATGAATTAGATTTATCTAAATTTGAAGAATGTCCAATTATTTTTCCAACTAAAACTTTTATTTCTGGAATATTTGATTTTTTTTCTTTACAATATAGTAATTATGAATATGTTAAAGAATTTAAAGAATTGAAAGGGTTTACTTCTACATATCAAAATTTTATTAACAATTTAAAAAATAAAATTGGTTTAATTTTCATATATAATGACAAAAGTATTGAAATAATGAAAAGAACAATAGAAAGAATAAAAAACGATGCTTTAGCAAAAGAAATATTTTCAAATAATAAAACAATATTTCCAATATATAAAGACTGTGATATAGGAATAGAGATGTTAAAACATATAAAAATAAAAAAATTTCCAACAATGTTAGTTTGTAAATATAAAAATCAAAATGCTTTTTCAATTTTAGGAAAAACAGATAATTTAACAATAGATTCAATAAGAGAAACAATATTTGAAGTAATTGCTTTATTAAATCCTCAAAATAAAAATACTGATATTCACACAAATAATGGAACAAATATATCAAATCATGATTATAATTATATGAGTAATGGAGAAGTTATTGCTCAACAAAAAAGAGATTTAGAAGAATTAGAAAGAAAAGAAAGAGAAAGAAAAGAAAAAGAAAAAAAAATTATTGAAGAACAAAAAAAAATAGAAGAAGAGAAAAAAAAAATTGAAGAAGAAATTAAAAAAAAAGAAGAAAAAAGTAAAATTATTAAACAAAATTTTCCAAAAGAACCTGATGATTCAAATCCTGATAAATGTATGATTGTTTTTAGATTTCCTGATGGAAACAAAAATGTAGAAAGAAAATTTTTAAAGAATGATAAAATTCAATTATTATATGACTTTATTGAAACTTTAGGAAGAGATATTTATACAGAAAAAGAAAATTATAAATTTGAATTAATACAAACTTTTCCTTTTAAAAAATATGATAATTATAATAAAACTTTAGAAGAAGAAGGTTTATTTCCTAATTCAATGTTACAAATTAAAGAAATTTAATTAAATTATTTTTTTATTTTTTTAAATTTTTATGTATATTAATATTAATTTTAAAGAAATAATTAACCTTTTAATTGGCTAAAGTTTTATAAAAAATATTTATTTTAATATATAGATTTTTTAATTATTTTTATTTTGATTATAACTTCTTAAGTTTTATGCAATAGAAAATATATAATTATTATATATTTTTTCTGATTTTATTTATGTTTATTTGAATTTTAAGGTTAATTACTAAAAATATTTGGAAGAAATGGTTTCCAAATTTTTTTTCTATGCTGTAAGTTGTAAATATAAATAAATCATTATAAAACTTTATAATGAGAGAATGAAAAAATATATTCAATTATTATCATTTATTTAAATGATTTTTAAGTAATTTTAAGGATAATATATTTTTAATATTTTATTCATTTGTCAAGATTTTTTTAATTTTTAAATAAAAAATTCAATTTACAAATTTAATAAATCTTTCAAATTTTTTTGTGAATTCTATATTAAGATTAAATCAGAAAGACATAAATAAAAAAATGAAATTAAAAGCAACAAAAGTCTAATTTAATTAGATATTAATTAATAAACATAAAATATTTCCTTTGAATCTTAAAATAAAAACGTTTTTATGTGTTTTGGCATATTAATGAATAAATTAAATATATCCAAAAAATAAAACAAAAAGAAAAAAAAAATTAAAATATCAAAAAAATAAAATAAATAATTAAAAAAATTCAAAAGATACTTGGAAGATATAATAATAATTAAATAAAATAAACTTTTGAAAAATGACAACTGATACATCAACAAATTCTTTAAACATAGAAATGAAAAAGTTAAATGTAATAAATTTGAATTCTCCTCAAATATCGAATGAGCAAATTAAAAATAAAAATACAGAAAATAATAATGGAATACATAGTGATGGTAGATGGAATAATGAAGAACACATAAGATTTATTAAAGGTTGTTTAAAATTTGGAAACAATTGGAAAAAAGTTGAAGGATATGTTAAATCAAGAACAAGTACTCAAATCAGATCTCATGCTCAGAAATTTTTAATTAAATTAAAAAGAAAATATAATATTAATGATCAAAATTATAATGATGATAAGGATACTTCAAATTATATTATTAAACAAGAAGATATTAAAGATGAGAATAATAAAAATGATATTGAAAATATTATTAATAATTTAAATAATACTCATGATATTGAAATGGAAATGGAAAAAGTTGAAAAATTACTTTTAAAAATATTTAAAATTAATAAAAGAAATGGAGAACTTCAAATTGTAAAAAGAATAAAAACTCCTCCAAATTCAAAAAATAAGAAAATATTTAAATGTCAAAAAGAAATGAAATCTACTCAATTAAAAGATAAAATTTATACTTGGTTAAATTCTAATGAAAAAGAAGATTTAAATAATTTATTAAATTTAATTCATTCATCAGATGAAAAAACTAAGTCAATTTTCCAAAGTGTATATCAAAATGATGAAATTTATCGTCAAATATATAATGAATAATATGTTTTCAATTATATAATATTTATATTATATATTATGTATACAAAATTTAGTATTTTAATTTTTTAATTTTTTACTTTAAATCTAAAATTAAAGAGTCTACTGCATCGTTTTGACTTATTTTAAATTCTTTTTTAACGAAATTTCTTCTTATTAATTCATAATTTTTATTTGATAAATTATCTACTCTTTCCATATAATAACCTTTATCATTTATTTCTTCTTCTTCTTCACTTCTTCCTTCACTTGTATTACTATTAAATTTTTCTAAAACAATACTTTTATTATTTTCTTGATTTTTATTATTTGCTTCTTTAATTTTTTTATTAACTGAATCTACTTTTTTTTTTAAATAACCAATTATTGCTTTATCATGAATATTTTTAATATTTGACCAATTAAAATCTTTGAAAAAATTATGTTTTTTGATATCATCCAAATTATCATCACACCATCTATTATTAGGATTTTTAACAATGAATTTTTTAATTAAATCTTTAGCTTCATTTAAATTGGAATAATTTTTAACAACATCATCATCTTCCATATCACTCCAGTTAAATTTCATATTAATAATATTATTTTTAGTTTTTTCTTGATCTTCATCATAAAAAGGAACTTTAAAAGTATATAATTCAAATAGTAAAACACCAAAAGCCCAATAATCAATTGAAGGGCCAATATCATAATCATTAGTAAATAATTCAGGAGCCATATAATTTAAAGTTCCTACAATTGTATTTTCTTGTTCTGAACTATTATCTTCATTTGACAATGATGAAGAATCACTTTTATTAAAGCTTTCAATATTATATAATGAATTAGCTTCATTTTTCTTATTTTCATTTTGACTCAAACCAAAATCAGTTAATTTAAAATGTCCTTCTTTTGAGATTAATATATTTTCTGGTTTTAAATCTTTATGAATTATATTTATACTATGTAAATAATGAAGAGCTAAAATTACTTCTGCTGAAATTAATTGTATTGTTTTTTGAGGAACAATCATACTTGATAATAAACCAAATAAATCTCCTCCTGGCATATAATCCATTGCAAAATAATAATTTACTTTATCTTTAAATATATAATAACAATTAACTACATAATCACTATTTATTTGATTTAAAATTGAAGTTTCTGTTTTTAATGTTGATGATAATTTTCGACTTTTCATATTTTCAATGTTCACTTTTTTTATTGCATACATATCACCTGTAGTTATTTTCTTATATAAAGATACACTTCCATATCCACCTTTTGCTATTTCAAAAATTAAATGAAAATTATTTATTGTGTTTATACTTGAAATTTTTGGAGATTCTATTAATGATATTCTTTGTAAATTTCTTTTTGATGAATATGATAATTTTCTATTTGGATTTCTTGTTAAATTTACATCTGAATTTTTTTTCATTATGATATTGTTATAATTAATGTTATTATTACTTACTGTATTTCTATGCTTTTTTTTATTATCATCTCTTATATATTTTATACTATCATTTTTATTTATATTATTGTTGCTTTCAATAAAGAGAATATTTATTTTATAGTTATTTTTATCATTATTTTTATCATTGTTTTTATCATTCTTTAAATTTATATCATCATTTCTTTTATTTGTTAAATTATAATCTTGATTTTTTAATCTAATATTTTTTAATTCAAAAGAATCATTTTTTCTATTTGATAAAATTTCAGAATCAGTATTGCTATCAATATCACTACTCAAATCTAAATTTTGATTACTTAAACTTTGAAAATTTGCTTCAGAACAAGTAATTTGACTATATTCTAATAACTCTAAATATATTTCATTCATTTCTTCAAATTCATTTTTTTTTTCTTTAAATCCTATTAAACCTCCAATATAATATAAATTATCTTCTTCCGTAGAAACTAATTTTTCAATTTCATCATCATCACTATTTGATATTTTAATGTTTTTATTTTTTGGAGTTAAAAAAAAATTATTATCATTATTTTCATTTTCATTTTCCTCATCATCCTTTGATTCTAATTTTATTATTTTTTCCTCATTTTTAGAATCATCATCATCTTCTTTAAAAGAAACATGTTTAAACAAATTACCTAAATGATGATTTAAATTACTAGATTTTTTTTGAATATTTTTTTTTTCATTATCAGATGAAATCGAATCTGCATTTTGTTTAAGCATATTTAAAAAAGGAGTATTTTTAGTACTATTATTTTTATTATCAATATTATCATTATTAATCAATTTATTAATATTATCATTCTCATTTCTATGAAATAAACTCTTTCTATTTGGGGAATTAATTATATCATGATTCATACTTCTAGTTGAATCTTCTATTGAAATATTTGATATATCACCTTTTAAAAAATTTAAATAATTCATATTATCATTTTCATCTTCATCAGATTCTTCTTTTGAATTAATAAATATACTATTTAATTTTTCTTTTTCTTCTTCACTTGAATCTTTATTTAAATTTAAATTAACTTTATCATTTACTAAAAGACTATAATTAGTTTTTGTTGATATATTTGTATTTTTTTTCCTAGTAAAAATATTATTAGAAGGAATTATCAAAGAATTTCTCTTATTTCTATTTGGGTTAATGATTTTTAAATTTAGAAACTTACTTTCCTTATTTTTAGTAAGAAAAAAGTGTCCTTTTGAATTTTTTGGATTAAAACTGCTTTTATTTTTAAGATTTAAATTTCTATTATCTTTTCTGAAACTATCATCAAGATTATCACTTAGTTTTTTAACTTTTAAAAATTGTTTTTCTAATGTTTGACTTCTTTTTCCTTCATTTAAATTTAATATTGCAATATCATTATCACCACTTTGAGTATTATTACTATATCTCATTTTCCAAAAATTACTCATAACAGGAGATGTAATTGAATTATTTACACTTAAAATATTTTTAACACTTTTTACAGTTGTTGAAAAATTATCATCATTAATTATAAAATTATCATTTCTTAATGCATTTTTTGTATTTGAACGAGGAATAAAAGAACTTAATGAAAAAGAAGATTTTCTATTTTGAATATATTTAATGTAATTATCTCTACTTTTAGATTTTGATAACATTGTTGTACTATTTAAATTATATACATTACTTCTTGCTTTGCTTTCCATTACTGTTAATAAATATTGTATACTTAATATTTTCTTTAATAATTCAAGAAATATTCCTCCTAAAATTTCATTCAGTTCTTTTGAAAAATTGGTTTCATTTTTATTTTCTATAAATAAAAATAAAGTGAAGTATGCCATTGATTGTAAGTGAAAAATTTCTTTTGGATTTCTTTCATAATTATCAAATGGTAATACACTTTCATATTGATATATTTTTATTAAATTATTTATAAATGTTAATTTGTGAGGAGCAATTTTTTTATTTGAAAATGACTTTGGATTTGTTAAAAGAAAATCTGGAGTTCCGTATAAAAAATTTTCATTTTTTTGATTAAAAAATTTAGTAATATAATTATTTGGAGAAAAAATTATATTATCTTTCATTGTTAAATTATCTCTAAAAAATTCTAATCTTGGAATATATTTCATTAAATTGGATTTTATAATTCTCATTTGGTTATAAAATATTTTTTGTTCTTTACAATAATTAACATGTAAAATGAATTCATTAATTGGAACTTGTTGTTCACAAATTCTACAAATTTCAAAAGATTTTTTTGAATCAACTGTTAAAGTTAAATCTTTCCAAACAATTAATTTAGTATTAAAATAAAATTTAAAATGTTGTTCTAAATTACAATTCATATTTGTATTATTCATATAAAAGATTTGAAGATATTTTTTATATTGTAACATTTCTCTTTTATTTGAATAAAAAATTGAATTATTTAACATTGCTTTTCTCTTTTCTAATTTTTCTTCTGAAGTTAATATAAGATTATCACATTTAGAAATTAATTCTATAAAATTATTGAGAACATATTTTCCATTAGATGAAAAAATATTTAAATTTAATTTCTCATTCTCACCATATAATATATTTGTAAATGTTCTTGAAAGTAATACAATTTTATCTATAAAAAATAAAATTTTCTTTTGATTTCCTTTATATTTTTGATTAATTACATGTTCTTTTCTTAAAAATTCTATAAAAGTAGAAATATAATTTTTTAATTTTTCAAGTAAACAATTCATAGTCAAAGAATAATAATCTAATTTAAAAGAAAGGTTACTATATGAAAAAAGAATAATTTGAGAAATTGAAAGAATAAATTCAGTGATTTCTTCATTATTCATATTTCTAAATTCTTCGTTGTTTAATTCTAAATTTTTATTTTTACTTTTAACAAATAAACTTTTATTTTTAACTTTATAATTATCTAAAAATTCTGCTATTTCATACATACAATTTTCAAATTCATTTAATATCATATTTTTAACTTCTCTATAATAATCTTTTGGTTGAGTTTCAATCATTGTTTGTATTACATTATCAAATTTATCTATTTTTTTTATTAATTCTTCATCTTCTCTATTTTTATAAGTTAAATATAAATTATCTCCTTTTTCATAATTTTTTTTAAACTTTCTTATTAATTCTCTCATTATTTTTAATATAATATCAAAATTACTTTTTTGACTTGAAAAGAAAAAATGAAATGCTTGTTCATCAAAATTCTTCTTAAATATAAATACTTTAATTAAACATTTAAAAAATTCTTCTTCAATATCAGATAATTGAATATTATGAGAATATTCAACTGCATATCTTTTTAATACTAATTTTTTTTTATTTCTTCCTGAATTATAAGAGGAGATTTCTAAATCTTTTCCTGATAGATTTTCAATAAATAACTTTTTATATTCTTTCATATTATAATGAATATTATCCAAATATTTTTTATCAGTAAAAAAATCTGTATCACTTTTTCCTCTTACATGCTTGTATAATCTCATTTAAAAATATTTAATTATTAAACAAAACAATAATTATTAATTATTATAATCTAAGTTATAATTTTTTTTCTAAATTATAATAATATTTTATTTATTAAATGACAAATCTTTAATGATTTAATTATATTATTATTGAGTATTATATTTAACTTACAGGAAATATTATGATGAATCTATAAAATCAAAACATAATAAATATTATTAATTTTTAAAATTTGAAAATAATTAATTTAAAATATGACAAATTGTAATGTAACAATAGAAATAAGAAATTATGAACCAAAAAATTTACCTAACATTCAATTTTCAGATTTTATTTGTTTATTTAAATTAGATAATTTCGAAGGAACAATAAATTTAGGAGAAAATTCAATTCAAAAAATAAATCATATGATAAAAAATATAAAAAAAGACATAAAATATAATATTAGATTAATAAATATAAAATTAAATTCGTTAATAGGAATAAGTGATTTTATAATTCCATTTCAACAAATAAAAAAAACAAATATAAATTCAACTTTTGAAGTTAAAAAACTAAGTTCATTAACAATGATAGAATCAACAAAAAGATTATTATTTAATTCATTATCAAAAGATAGAAATTTTCTGATAGAAATATCTTCTAATGTTGAAATATTAAGTAAATCAAAAACAAAAAGTTTTATTGTAAGAAATAATCCTTCTTTTCCAACAATGCCTTCTTCAATTCAAAGTAAGAAAAGTTTTTTTAAAAATAATATTTATTTAAGTTCAAAAATTCCTTTTAATACACAAGGTAAAAATACAATTGAAAATGATTTAAGAAAAAATTTTAATTTAATATCAACACCTCCAAATAAAAACTTAAAAAAAAATTTAGAACAAAGTGAAAGTAAAAATTTAAGTATGATGAATAATTCAAATAGAACAGTTGGTAATCAAACAAAAAGAATAACTTCTGATTCTTTAAGAAGAGAATTTTTTGGTTTAAAAACTAATAATAATAAAAAAAATAAAAGTAGACAAAATGAACTGGACAAACAAAATAAAAGTAAGTCAATTACTTATGAAATTTCCAAAGAATATAATTCTCATATTCCTTCTAAAAATTTTGGTGATGAAACTAATAGTACTGAGTTATTAGAAAAAAAATTTAATATGGAACATAATTTTTATGATAATTATTTTTCTGATTTATTAAATATTGATGAAAGTGAAAAAAAAGAAAAAATTGATAATGGAATTTATTCTGCTTTTAATACTTTTAAATCAAATTATTCTGTTTTTGAAAAAAATAATAGTGAAGGTAATTTAAATCAAATTTCTCAAAAAAATATTAAAGCTAATATTGATACTTTAATAAAATATTATTCTTTAATTATGGCAAAATTTTATTTTTTAAATCAAAAAAAGACACAGTTATCATTATTATTATTATCAAATATAGAAAAAATAAATTATTTAAAAAAACAATTAAACACTTTATCCAATAAAAAATTAAATTTATCTATAAATAAAATAAAGATAAATTTAAACACAAACTTAAAAAACAAAGTAATAAAAAATAAAATAACAATAAAAAAAAAAGAATATGAAATATATAAAAATATATTTAATATAATTAACTCAGAATATACAATAAATAAATTTAAGGAAGAAGAAATTGAAAAAGAAGAAGAAAAAAAGAATTTATTATTATCATCAGCAGTAGCAGCAATAAATTTATATGGAAATATATCACAAATTTATGGTGATGATGAAGATTCAAAAATAAGATTAAAAGCACTTTTATTTAGATTTAATATTAAAGAAAAAGAAGAAAATTATAATTCTTTTCAATTAAATGAAAATGTTATTGAAATGGGAAATAATATTAGTGGGAAATTAAATATTGATAAAATTAAAGCTATTAAAGAAGTTGATGAAGAAAAAGAAGAAGATTCTGAAGAAGATAATGGAATGTCAAAAGAAGAAAAAATCGATAATTTTATTCAAGAATTTCAAAATAAAAAAAATAGAAAAATAAAATTTGAAAAAATTGCTCCCTTTAAATATAAATTTGGTACTCAAAATATTATCCTAAAAATCGATGATGACAATCAAACTTTTGTTCAATTTGGAAATGGATATATTACTTTGGAAAAGTTTGTTGAAAAAAATGAAAAAATTGAAGAAGGGAAATTAAAAAATAAAAGTTCTCGTATGTATAAATCTTATAATAAATCATACGATTTTAAAAAAGCAAAAAAGTAAATCTTTAATATAAATAATTGGGCTTAAAAAATAATAAAAAAAATAAAAAATTAAATACAATGTTTTTAATATATAATAGAATATTTAATTTTGAAATCAATTTTATAATTGAAAATAAAAATACAAAAAATAATAAACAAATCTTTTATTATTATCTGGGGATTGGGGAT